>OY757915.1:53504646-53542146 GCA_963585895.1 Sepioteuthis lessoniana
TACATGTTCATACATTTTCATTCACGAGCGCTGAAGCGTGTTTTAACTCACCAAGACACGTACAACAACACTGACACACATTTGCAACGACATTTTCTTTTGTAACGGAACACACCGAATCAATCACACATACTTTCAGATACACATATGGTCATTATTTGCTATTTTCATTCATCATTACTGTTTTTCTAAGGATCTGTGATAGTGAAATGTTGTTCTTTGTTCTGCCTATCAACAAAATGTCACCCTTAGTTCATTACCTACAGCTCCTTCATAATCTAACGTCTCAGTCACTCCTTTCCACAGATCATCTGTATCAAGAATATGTATATAAATAATGCACACATATATATCATATATAATGCGAGCAGTATGATCCACAAATATAAGTGTGTGTCTGTTATAACTCTCTCTCTCTCTCTCTCTCTCTCTCTCTCTCTCTCTCTCTTTCTCTCTCTCTCTCTATATATATATATATGATGGCTGTGCTCTCGGTTTTGAACGTGACCACCTCCTTTTCCCATGTCCTCTCCCCCTCCCCCTCCCCTACTTCCCCCTTAAATTCTATGTGTTCGTAGGTGACTCTTTAGGCCAGTCTAGCTGCGACAGATTTTACCACAGAATTGGCACAACCGTTGGGACTTTAAATTGAGTGATACTTATAAGAATACATCACAAGAGAACACACACAAAAAAACGAGGTCAAGGAGGTACCTGTGTGTAAGTTTATTTATAGAGAGTTGCCCTTGCACAGCACGCAATCCACTTTCCGAGTGTGGTATAGTTTTCCATTGGCACAAAAAAAATCGGACGATTGGTCCATACAAGATGCTCAGGTTTGATATTTTGAGTTTTCCTTCTCCTAGATGGATTGCCACTACAGTGGCTGAGGAGTCTCCATCTACCCCGTGCTAGTTGTCCGTTGACCCCATGGGAGGGTTCATATGCCCTTTGTAAGGTATTGTTTTTCATTCTCCTGGGAGACTAGCCTCTCTCCTCAGCAGACAGAGCTGGTGGGGACACCAGTTTAGTCACCGGTGAACTGACAATGCAGTAGGTAGTACTGGGTTACATGGTACCAGTCGCATAAGACCTGACTATATATATATATATATATATATATATATATATATATATATATATCGTATTATCTATATATAATTTATTATATACATATGTGTGAGCATTACAACGCACACACACAAATATATATATATATATATATAGAGAGAGAGAGAGAAAGAAAGAGATAGTGAGAATAACATGGGAATAAACAATCGTTTAAAGAGCATTTCGTAAATCAAAATTATTCAAATACCGGCCAGCAGAGCAGAATAAAACTGATGAAGAATAATAATCTTACTTTTGTCTCAGGACCAATTGTTTCATATATCTTCTATCAAGACATAATCTTCAGATAAAACTTCATTTGTCTGAAATGGACGACTGAATGAATTCACATGAAAGAGACAAAAGTAGTTTATATATATATATATATATATATATGTGTGTGTGTGTGTGTGTGTGTGTGCATGCATGACCAAATTGATTATTTAAAGTTCTTTCTTAAATCATGAAAGTGTTTAAATGCTGGTCAGCAAAACAGGATAAATTCTAAAATAAATCATATCACTTCTTCATGTTGATTTCATGTGTAGACGTAGTAAATTTATTCATCATATGTATATATTATAGAGATATATATATAGATATACTATAGATATTCATAATATAGGTTTATATATATGTGTGTATGCATGTGTTTGTTTGTTTGTGTGTGTGTGTGTGTGTGTGTGTTTGCAGACGAGGTGGTTGCGTTTCACACCTACAAATACATATGTATATTTTACAAGAATACTCCCATACATTCATATGTTGTATTGTCATCTGCTGATTCATCTACATACATACAGAATCATAACGACACAATAATAAAGACGCACGCAGGACTTCTTTATAAATATATGTACCTCTCACTTTATAGTAAGGGTTTGAAAAGGGTTACTCAAGGTTTGCGTGTGAGAGGGAGCTGGAGACCGAACATAAACTGTAATATTTTGACCCCACTCTTATGGCCGTCAACGTTGTGTCTTTCTCGTTCTCCAGATGCTCAACCGAAGGTCCAGAGGCCCACTCTGCTGGGTGATAGCTTTCTTTACTGCATCTTATCAGCAACTTCTCTGGACCCCAACTCAATCGGGGGCCCCGAGCCCCTTCGGCCTAGTATGGCTTTCCTTACCACATCTCGTCTATAACTCTGTCCGATCTCTAACTGGAACTCTCTGACTTCTGTCTTGACTGAGTTATATAATAGTTCAACGTCCACTCAGTCGCCTACTCGATCTTTGAAATCGCATGTTTGATCGTCATCAAGCGGAAATAACTGTCATGCAGTTCACAGGTCACTCTCTTCCGATGCATCAGTCTATGAGTGTACCATGGAAATTTTTTTACCTCGTCCCATTTCGTCAGCCAATTTCCGCCCATGCGACTTCCTCTCATAACTGCCATTAGAATGTGTCACCTTCTTCCGGTGCATCACTTTGAAATGCATTTTTGGCCGGGTCGAAGGTCAAAATACAACACATATAGAGAGCGTATAAAAATGAATATAGTTGTCTTTTGACATGTATTTCTGTTATTTTAACTTTATTGCAGCCCTGACAATATGAATTTACCCAATCCCTCTGCACGAGTAGTATACGACAGAAGGTCAATTTCTATGTAGAGTTTAACAGATTTAAATTCAGAATTTTCATTCTCCTTTATAAGTTGCCATATCATGGTTAAATAACCAAGTCTGCCATTCTATTTACCTATAGTTCGATGATGTATGTGACGCACGTGTGATGTAACATGTGCACATGTGGCAGGGATGGTAAGCAAGTGGGTAAAATAATGTTATAGCCAGAAAATAGAATATCGAAGGTGGTTCCAGGAGCATTCAAATAATTTTCTGTTCTTTACTGCTCTCTTCTCCACAGAGCACCACGCTATTTGATTTTATGAGACATGTTATGAGACATGTTATAGAACCCGACATTTGTATGGATAAGTATACCCACGAATCTATTCTGTTGATGCAATCCCACACCTAATCGATGTTATTCAGGCAAAACTACGCAAAACCTGTTATTAGATAACCGTTTCTAATTTTTACTCTTGATTTTAGAATCTTGCTTTAAACAAGATTCGAAACACACAAGTCTCTGACTGCTTAGGATACCAGAAGTTATTTACTGAGTTTTGCCAAGTCACACTCATCGCTGATTAACTTCCGTGATCCAACGTTAAACAATGCTTTCTACGTGAGTTGACCCTTAGTCGTACTTTATTGATTTTTTCTTTTGCTGGTCCATTCATATATGTTTGCAGAAAGTGTCATACCGAACATGGGGAAACGAACATACAATATCACCTATCGTTGCTTGACTCTAGGATTATAAAGAATGCGATACAAGGTCAATTCTTAAACAAATTTCAAGTTTTTAAAACTTTTTAAATTGCTAGACTGCCTAATGCAGGTTAAAGAGTCGAGTCTATCTGACGATTTACTCATAACTAAAATGAGAATAGTTACATTGATACTTTGTATTAATACTATATGCAATGCAAATATCCTCGTCTCGGTCGCGAATTCATTTCCTACGCCGAAAACCGTTATAGTTTCTCCACTCGGAAAAAAGTGATGCAGCACCCTCAGAAAATGCATGCCCACAGTCTTTCTAGACTTATCCAAAGAAGGTCAAGAAAGGGCATTTGTGATTGTTTTTTAAAAAAGACATAAACATCATATTTCATGCAAAATAGGAAATTTTAAACATTAGGTCGGGTTGCATTATCTGCGTGTGCAAGGGGTGAAATTAGGGTATTGATTCACTAAACAGCCACAAAACCAAAACTAATAGGATACTCAATGGAAATCAAAACTAGCAATGATCAGCTAGCCTAAGATTGCTTATTTGTACCTTTTAACTTGCATGGGTAAGTATTCCCACGAAGCTACGAAACTGGCATCGGAGCGCTTTATATATATATATATATATGTGTGTGTGTGTGTGTGTGTGTGTGTCTATAAGGTAAATTGGAAGTATATCTGACAGAATGAAAATGTACAAGTATGAAAAACCACAAGTTATTCACTTAATGATTTTATTTATAATTGAATTATTTGTGGATGTTTCGGTTTTCTACATCAGGGTGTTTAAATGTGATGTTGCCTCTTGTGAATTTCATTTAAATCAATTTTTATTTGTTAAATGAAACGAAAAAATCAAAAAGTTTTTAACATTCTATTTCCTTATGTGGCATTGTTTCAAAACTGTGTAATGTAATTTGTATTTGAAATTTTTTCTAAAAACTTAATGTATTTCCTTTAAAAAAGTGTTCATAGCTATCCCAACCCTTTCGGACGAGCAGGATATAACACGAAGTCAATGTTTAAGCGGAATTTAGCAGGTTATAATTCAGTGGGTTTTTTTTCTCAGTCAGACCGAGATCAATTTTTAAGAAGACTTTAATAGATTTGAATTCAGTTTTCATTCTCATTGATCGATTGGCATATCAAGGTTAAGAGCTCGCTCTACCATGCTACTTACCGATAGTTGGAAGGATAATTGTTGGATTCACACTTTTCAGCGCTCGTCCAGGATTTGAACTCGAGTCTCCACGTCCGTTTCCGATGACGATATTCATTGTGTGTATATATATATATATATATATATATATATATGGGGGGATGTAATCGATGATAGGGGACTATTTCAAATTGGGAATCGTGAAACTTTTTGCACTCATTTGACACAAATGAGATAAGTTGAAAAAGCTGGGTCCTTGTTTAACAGTGTTGCAGACAGAAATAAAGCTAGATTCAACAATTTTTCAGCGTTTTTTAGAATGTATATAAGCTAACATCTTGGAATTTTTAAAATTAGACTTGTGATTAGTTTCTAAATCATTACAAGACACCTGAGCACCCCAGTAAGAAACGCTGATAGATCATCAAAATCCTCCCAGCTGAGAAGTCGGATAAATATAACCATAATTTACGTTTCGTTTTGTGTTCGCAAATTCACTTTTGAAGATTACGAGATGTTCCAGTCATGTAATTTATAATACAATCCAGGCATTGTATAGTTTAAAAATCAGCATCCTTAGTTCCTCTCTCTCTCTCTCTCTCTCTATATATATATATATATATATATATATATATATATGAAGAGTAAATAAAGGATTGTAATCCGACAATATGTAGAAAATATTTTTCTACATATATATATATATATATAGGAACTAAGGATGCTGATTTTTAAACTATATATATATTTATATATATATATATATATATATATATATATATATATATATATATATATATATATATGCACTGTTTGGAAGGCAAAACATTATCCTAGTCAAAACCCGACAGTCCAAATTTGGTTCCTTGAACAAATTAAGGGGAATATACCGAGGCAGCCGAGAAAATGCCTAACGAGGATTGTTTTGATAAGTGGAATGATAAGATAAGCGCCTGATATCTCAAGAGCAAAAATTTGAAAGGCACTAAAATACTCGCAGCTCTGTTGGCTGGGGCTGGAAAATACGCCGACTGCATCGCTGTATAGAAGTAAGACCCCCTTCACTACTCATCGAGTGTCCTAGATATGACATTAAACCATCTGATAGTGAGACTCCAGTCCTGAACCTTTGAAGAATGTGGAGTACCCCGTCATTGCTATTCATCCTAGATCCATGCTGACCCAGAGGTCCTATCTTGAAACCATTTTACTATGTCCAAAAATGATTGATGCTAAATTGAATTTTTATTGTTAGATAGCAATGCTTGAAACGATTTAAGATTCGTCGTAGCTTAATAGGGAAAATATATTTTACCAAACAACTATCCATTTTCCAATATAATGTCTTTCCTGGTGAAAACACTTCACTCAGTACTTCTCCATTAATTATGTAAGCACACCATAATACTCTAATAGCTTCAGGGGAAGTCCTCGTGGTGTAGTGGCTAGCGTATTGGATTACACTCATTATATATATATATATATATATATATATATATATATATATATATATATATATATATAATTTTCTACTAGTTATGTACAAGCTATTTCATCGGCTACTCGCAGCTTCCGGCAGATAAAAATAGTTTGCGCATAATGATTTGAAAATTGCAGAAACTCTCTGACACGAAAATTGCAGAAACTCTCTGACACGTTTAAGTTTTCAAATTGCTCGTTAGATAATTTCAGTTATATTTTCAAAAATCTTTTTATTAACTGAGAGTATGCACATAGTTTATTTACAAATCAAGTTTTATGATATTCCCCCCAAAAATAAAACCCTAACAAGTGATAGATACAAAGTAAAAGGATGAAATGTTACAAACTGTAAAACGAAAAACTGAAAGCGTTTATCATCTCTGTCTCACGTTATTCTAACTCCTCTCACTCAGATACACACTTACGCAATTTTAATTAGAATTTTTCGATAAAATCACTTTTTATCAGTGCTCCATGCAGAGTTATATCACGATATTTTCAACTATAGAAGAAAGACGAAGATTAACAACATGAAACTCATTGTGAGTTTTGATCTTTTTTAACTTTATTTTAAAATTGAATATACACCGATTTATATATATATATATATATATATATATATATATATATATATATATATATATATATATATCGAAAAGTCTAGGGCATCTTGTATTTCTTAAGAAGAAACACCTTAAAATGAGATATTTTTGCCTTTTTTAAAGTTTAAAGATAAAATTTCAGTGTTTTTTCTATAATATTTCAGGCTTTCTTCTCACACAAACTCTTTCCTTGGTACCATTATTTTCAATTTTTGACCATTCTGTTCACAACACATTTTGCTAAATTATGAATATTTTGCATAAAAAATATGATTTTTTATTTTCAACATTAAATCTTCAGCCTTTTTGAGATAACCAAGAACATTGAAAGAGTAGCAAAATGTATTATGGGCAAATAAGTCTAAAATTAACATTTTGATAGTAAAAGAAGAGTGTATATGAGAAGAAACCCTGGAAAAAGACTAAATGATGAAAGTTTGGTTCAAACAGTTTAGCATATTGGTGGGTCTGTTATGGTGTTGAGTGTTTGAGGAGAGAAAGGGATGAAAATTTGAATCAGGCCAAGGGAATCATGAAAAAATATCATTCGATTTTGCAAAGACATCCTATATTATCTGATTTACGCATAATTGTAAAATAACTCACCTTTTAACTAGACAAGGATCTGAAACATTCTTCAAGATTATGTCAAAATTACCTCGAGTAAAAATGTTGCAAAATGTTTTGAAATTATGAATTGGCCGCCTCTCTCATTGGAATGAATAGGATAAATAGAATCAAATACACTGTTTTCACTGAAATTTTATATTTTACTATAGAAAATACCAATATATATAAGGCAACCCTACATTTCTCAAAACACCTTAAAATGGGATATATATATATATATATATATATATATATATATATATATATATATATATATATATATATATCATTACTGTTAATTGATTATAGAAACGGGAAAATTTTTGTATCGAAAATGTAATAAAATGCAATATATACTTACCATTAGCTTTGCACTGTTTCCTCAGCCGGAACTTGATAGGCGAGCCTTCAATTGCTTTTCCATGCTGGTCAAAAACTTGCAATCCTAAACTGAGATGGGCCACACCATCTTTGTGTCCGGTGCATGGTATGGCTACTTGAAATTCTGGTTGGAAAAAAAGTCTTAAGTAAAAAACAAACAAACTTTGATAGGATGCACAATTCAAAGTAATAACGACTTTTTTAAAAATTCTCTTTGTATTTGGTTTGTAAGACACGTACGGTCTTGCGAAACAGAGATGTCATGAGGACTAAATTATAGTTCTACTCAATAATATAAGGTTTTGGTTTGGTTTGGTTTTATGGCATATCAATTATTCTAGGTTATTCAATATCAAATCCTGTTTTTACATATTTATTAATTTGTAAACATTCCGTTGAAAACATTTTAAAACGGGCCTGAGCTCTTTTTTTCACACAGTTAAATGGTTTAAAGTATTGTTATATAATAGCAACAATTTAACATCAGTAATTTGTTTGCACACATTTAAATAAATAAAATAAATAAATTTCTAAGAGAACAGTTTGTTGGTAATTTCATTTTTAAATGAGTTGGACTAATTTGCTTGCACACTATCACCGCCATTGTTTCTACATAGTTAAATTGTTTCAGTTATTGCAATTTAACTCTTATTATTCTAGTCAACATTACTCATTTGTTTACCCACAGTTAAATGGTTCCAAATATTGTTATGTATCACAAACGATTCAACTAAACATCAGTTATATCTTTACACTCAGTTAAACGATCAAACAGTTCTATTTCAAACAATTTAGCATAAGTCATTTGTTTGCATAAATATCAAACTGTTCTACTTCACCAATAAATAGGACCCATTCACGTGCTACTACTCCGGGTCAGAGTGGACCTGGGAGCAATGGCATTCCCATAAGCTCCAGCATTACTGGAGCCTCATCATCAGATAGTGGCGGTCTTACCCCTCAGTTGAATCTCTTTTGCAGAGATGCTGTTGATGTATTCTACATCCCCAGCCGACTAGGCTGATGATAACTGTGATTCATAGTTTAAGTGTGAACTGGAGTCCGGTTGTTTAAAAGGAGATTAAGTTTGCGACGTTAGTATTTTATATATTAATAAAAGGGTTTGATTTATTCCTTCATCTAGTCTGTTCATCTAGTATCTCCCAATCTGTGAATATCTATCTATCTATATATCTATCTATCTATCTTTCTATCTATCTATCTATCTATCTATCTATCACAGTCTTTTCATATCGATCTATCTTCCGAATAAAACAATTTTGAAATATCTTTCTTGTTAACTCAGCAAACATATCTATAAAGGTTTGTGTTTAGTTCCCTCTAATAGCCATATAAAAAATATAATCCACTTCTTCCAGCTATGCATAAACAATAGAACAGTTGGAACCCTCGAGACTTGTGAAGACAATCCATCTCAGTTGTTTAATAATTGATCGGGTGAGGGATCGTTACTTGCTGCTGATATCATGTAACTTGTCACATGTTACAAAGATGGCCACCGACATATTGTTCTCATCAATGGCCAAGAAAGGGAATTATTCGACAAGGCATCCCGACGATCTAATGGGATGTATACACATGTTTACAATAGTTTCTTTCAGTTTTTATTCAGTTAATTTTCATTCGACCTTTAACTTCAGTTATCATCAATAGAAATAATTACACTAAATAGTTACAAGAGACAATTGTTACTATAAAAGTTGAATCCATAATGACAGAAAAGAGATTTAACAATTAGATTTTTATATTACCTTATGAAGCTTATATTGCGTGGTCAAAATATTCATGAAGTTTCGTAAAAAAATATTTAGAAATGTATCGATTTAAAGATTTTTCGTTTTTGTCTGGATTGTGAGTTCTAACAAAGCAATAATGTTAAATAATTTTTTTTACATTTCCAGCTAAAAGAAGTACCTTTTAATGATATTTGATTTGCAAGAAATTATTATAATTAACTTAAATAACTCAATAATTTAAAAGTTATTCAAATCCTGTACAATTAGTTACATCTTGTCACAACACGACTTCAGTCTGATTTTTTTGTTATTTACTAAACTTTGCATTGTTTAACATTATTTAACAGACTTATAGTACTTGCTGATCCTATTTTGTCACCCATCTATGTATTAGGCAGGGTCATCGCTTCTTAATTTCAGTGGTCTTATACTTTCTTTTGGACTTGATTATAGGTCTAAGAATTTCAGTGTCTTATATTTGGTACAAAGCTGCAAATATGAGGAACCAAGTGAGGGATCAAAGTTACTACTCAACCCTGTTAATGAGTTATTAGGATGTTTTAAATGACTGGATATTGCCTGCATTTATTCTTCTCCAGCCTCCACTATTTCAGTACAGATCATTTACTAAGCTTAGCTGGGTTAAGTAGCAGGTCAAACGTAAGGAACACCAAATGAGAATCTAGCCAGTCTCGCTTGCAAGTCATTGCACCACATCAGACATCCATCAAATTTTACTGAGCTTTGCTAAGTCAGGAACATAGGCTTGGCTTACAGGACCTGCTCTTCCTAAGTAGCCGCTCATCTAAGTAATGAGCGGACATCTCTGCTTAACTTTGGTAATCTGGCGGGAACCGGTTTTTATTCAGCATAACGAGATTCAAGCCAATTCCAAGGAACTCTTAAATTTTAAGACTTTCAAGTGTTGAAAATATTCATATTCCCAGAGGAACCATTTTTACATTACAAAATTATCCTTGGATATTTGGGAGCTCTAAATCAAACTATTTAAATCACTTGGGGTGTCAACAGAGGACAAACAAGCAAACTCTTCTAATAGTTATTAGAGATTATTTGTCATACTGTCATAATTTTTGAAAAATTCTGCTGCACAGGCATTTAATATTATCAATACCATTATCTTTGATTTATTATAAATATATTTCTGATATTATTATTATTATTATTATTATTATTATTATTATTATTATTATTATACCACCCAAAGAGATGGCAGAAGAAATATAAATAAGCACTTATCATCAGATGAATAGAATGAGATTCTGGCTTCGCTAAATAAACAAAGCCGAAGAACGAGAAAGACCAATTAATCACACACACACACACACACACACAGAGAGAGAGAGAGAGAGAGAGAGAGAGAGAGAGAGAGAGAGAGAGAGAGAGAGAGAGAGACACACACACACACACACACACACACTTATATGTATGCTTGCTGTCACGGGCATATATATTTATCTGTTCCATACATATCACAAATGTGTGTGCATAACACACATATATTCGTACAGATATGTTTATTGTTTCCCAGTCGTAATGTGGCATGCTCAACTTTGATTGTTCAATTAGAAAAGCAGAAATTATATTGGCCTGCCTCGAATAATCAATTAATTCTTTTCTTTTTTATAATTATTCTACTTTTGTTTTCTAATTTTCTCTAATCTACATTTACTCTGTTTTCCCAAATTTTCTTTTTCTTTTTGTTTTTTAATAATCACTTTCCAATTATTTCGGAATTTTCATTTTCCCACTTTTTATCGTCATAACTTTTTTAAACAAAAATTGTTTTTTTTTTTCGCATTTATTTCATTTGATATCATGTGCTTCTCTGCTGCCATTGTTTGGAAGTGACGTCATTGATTGTCATATTGTTGTTGCTTTTAATACTTTTACTTTCTTTCCTTTCAACACACACACACAGTCTCATAAGATGTGTTACTGAAAAGTTAGTGAAATTAAATAATAAAAAATAACTTAACCTAACACCAAGTTTTCAGCTCTCTTCAAAGTAGTGCAATTGACCTGCTTCTCATAATCAATTTTTAAAACATTAATTTTCCGTTTTAGTCATACGTATTATTCTTTGAAAAAATAAAATTCTGGCATTTATGGCTTAGAAGAAAATGTATTCTTTATAAAAATTTGCTTGGATTCTACATCTTCTATATTGCGATATTGTATGCAACTAAAGGGTGCAGCTTACAAATTTAATTTTTTTCTTCACCCTGTCCTTTCTCCACCTACATTTCTTGCACTGTGGGATAAATATTCCTCTCTTAGATTCTTTTACGGCTTTTAGATTCGGAAAATCAGAATTCATGATTGAATGTATGAAGCGCACGACCAATTGATATATGCGTAGGTAAGCAGTTATTAACAAACGTATTAATATATAGCGTAAAAAATATAATAGAAATGTAGAACTTATCTTACCTGTTTGCCTGGACGGTATTTCGCCATGTTCTGTTATACTCAGCAGAGGGTTGTAGAGTAAACTTAGATTCAAGGATGTTAATTCATCAAACTTGTAGTGATACTGAAAATATATAAGTAAAGGATTCGTGAAATTACTGCAAAAACAACAACAATGATAATGATAAGAACTTCAACAAATGGACCAGAGAACAAGAAAACTAATGACGATACATAAGGCCTTTACATTTAAGAGATAACAGAGACAGACTACATGCGTCAAAAGAAGAAAACGACTCGTCAGCAGTGAAGATAGCTTTGATGTATCGCTACGACGACTCGAAGACTACATAAAAAGTGCCGACGAAGAGTGGTTACAGCGAACAGAAACAATACAGACAACACAAGAATCAACAGAACAGAAATAACTTGAAAACAAAAATGGGAAGAAAAACAACTGTATGGACATTTCCAGTGACAAACAAGCGAAAACTCACATAAGAAAACGTGGACATGACTAAGAAAAGGAAACCTTAAGAGAGAAACTGAATCTATTCTAATAGTAGCATAAAATAACACCACAAGGACCAACTATGTGAAAGCAAAAATAGGTAAGACACAACTAAACAGCAAATGTCGGTTATATGGAGATAGAGATGAAACGATCAATCACATTGAAACCTAATGCAGCGAATTAGCGAAAAAAAAAATACAGAGTAAAATTGAAAGAAAACGAAAAGAGAGATAAGTACCTCGACCTTGCTAGAGAACTGAAAAATAACTATGGAATATGAAGGTGACGGTGATACGAATTGTAATTGATGCGCTCGGAACGGTCCACCAAGGTTTACTAAAGGCACTGGAAGACTTAAAAATCAGAGTACAAATAGAGACCGTCCAGACTACAGCATTATTAAGGTCGGCTAGAATACTGAGAAGGGTCATGGAGACTTGAGGAGACTTGCTGTCACTCAAACTCCAATGAAAAACTATCAGCTACTGCCGATGTGAAAAATTCTCACGGAATAATATAATAATAATAATAATCTTGGTTTCCGTATATCAGAGGAAACGGAAAAAGGAGAAGATATTGATAATAAAATCAATGCTATATACACAGAACCTAGAAAATGAGACACAATACTCTCAACCTTACTTTTCCGTCATCTCTACATCTACTTTTCCTGCACTGCATGATATTTAAGACGTTTCACTCTTTCTTCTTCAAGCTTTAGTTAAAGCTTTAGTTTAGAAAATGAGCATAGGATTCCAAGAAAATCAATCCAAATCATACCTCATGATAGTTAAGAATAAAAGACTACAGAATGAGATTAAAGGGAAAAAACTGACAGACACAGGAATTTTGCCAGAGAAAAAAAAAAGTTCTGAAACGTCAAGTTGAAGGACTTGGAACAATCCCAAAGAACCTGAGATAGAGGTCGAGGAAAGTGAGGATTCAAAGAAGGATTGATGGTGTCCAGACCCAGTACTACTGAGATTGACAAGAATGCTGAGAAAAAATTTTGAGAGCCGTGGAAACTTAGAGTCACTTTGACTCTAGTGAGGATCACCAACTAAACTAAAACTTGAAAAGAGTAAAATAGTTGTAATAATCTACTTATCTATCAAACGCATTAATTGAAGCAAACCTGAATTGTGTCATTATAACAATGGAATTTAGCATAAATCACTACTAAGAGCAGGTTACTAACAAATTAGATAAAGCTTCATATTGGTCTTCAATATTGATAGAAATATGGATTAAAGTTTGATTTTGATAAATAAATGCTAAACCCTGAACTCGAAATGGGGTCTGCTAAAAACAGTCATGACTTCGCTTCCGATATCGTTCACTGTGCATTATTCATTCCAAATGTCGAACGCCTCAAAAATCGAAACTAAATCTTTCAGTTTATTGCTTATATTTACCATTTAAATTTGACTTCAAGCTACAACCTGAATTAATATGATGTGGGAATCACACTTCATCCAAATTCAGTTTCTGGAAAATCCTTACCGACAATTTACCATGCCCTACCAGGCCCAAATAATTTCAACATATCCAGAAAAACAACTTTTCCGTATTGCAAATAGCAAAATTTCACCAGTGTCATTAAAACACTCATATAATGCTTTACCGTGTTATAAGGTAATTCTTACGGAGAAACATGTGAAATTAATTTCTTATGACATCCTGCATCGAACCCCAATATATATGTATATATATATATATATATATATAGGTAATTTTGGTCGATACTTTATAACCTCTTCACTCTCGTACTACGCCGAATATTTTGTAGGGAATGCTAACGCAATACTGACTAGTAATTCTTCATTTTACATTTTACTCCACACGCGTCACGTCAGATCTCTGTCTAACTGGTTTATATATATTACTATTTCTAGTCACGTGATCCCAATACCAAAATCTATTTCAATAGTTGTGTTTGTTGGCTGGTGATCTGCGATAAAACCACGTGGGTCGCTATCGGCACATTCTTTTACACAGTACCTCCCCTTTTGAGTTGACTCTCTCAGGAGTCTATCTTTTCAGGGTCGGTTTCACACTTGAAAACTCCGTCGTAGTTCTTTTCCTTTTGCCGTACCACCGCGGTAAAATAATTTCTTATGACGTAAGTATGTCGAAAGTAACGTAGAGCACATCTATGGGTATTTCTTGCCAGGGACTTTTCAAATCAATGTGTCTATGTCTTAGCTGGTTCAGATTACGTTTATCCGCCCACCTTGGTCCCTGCATCATGTAAGTTATTCGACTGATCCTTCCGTTTTTTACTACACCAACTTTCTAAAATTCTTTTCACTTTTGGTACATCGTAAAGAATACTTTTTTCCTGGGTTAGAATATTTATTCATAGAGATGTTTCTTGATATTCGCGCGTTCCATTTAGGTAGTATCTTGTTGAACACGGATTTCATTTTTCTTGCAAACATCAAATTGCTGGCGACATTCCGGATCTAGTGTTAGAATTTGGCGTGATTCTAAAGACGCTCCGAAATTACTGCAACCTTTTCTCATCCGAATCCTCCCCCTCCGATTTTTAAGATGCCTTTTGAACATGTCACCAAAGCGTTCCGCTTATCCGTTCGATCTTGGGTGATACGGGAGCGTTGTGAGTATTGTATTTGTAAGGACTTGCAGAAAAACTCGAATTCAATAGACATGAACTGCATCTCGTTGTCTGACACGGTTGAATCATGTACGCTAAAGATTTCATGCAAGAAATTTATTGCTACCGTAGTAGTTGGTCATATGCATTTCAGTATTTCAGGTCACTGGGTGTAAGTGCCGACCACCACCAGATAATATGCAATATCTAATAGCCCAGCGAAATGTGAATGTAAACGGGACCACGGAATGTCCGTATCTGGTCAAGGTTGGAATTTAATCGGCTGGGACTTCGCTGCCAGAGCACAATTTCAGCATGATTTAATCAAGTTTTGGATGTCTTCATCCATTTCCGGCCAGTATGTGTAGCATCTCATCAGGGGTTTCATTAAAAAATCCCTGATGACCAACGTGGAATTCCTTTAACATGCGTTTTTGCAATGATGTTGGAATTACAATTCTATCAACGTACATCAGTACACCATCACATAGTGAAAATGCGTTTCCTTCATTTGCTTTTCTATTTTTGTCTTGGCCTGTAATTTGATCCTTGATTTTTAAAATGAAGTCGTCGTTTTGTGACTAAAGTCTTATTTCTCCCAGTTATTGGTAACTTTTTACGGTATTATGCAAGACATTTTTAATTTCATTTTCAGTCATTATTGCCACAATCACTGTATCTTCAAGTGGTTCGCTGAATTTCGAATCAAGCAATACAGTCCATCAGTATGACTTAATTCATTCGATGGTGAAAATTCCATTTTATAACATCTTCTCTGGCCTCATCAGGAAGATGTTCAGATACTACTTGATTACGTGAACTCAATCCGACCATCTATACAGTTCACTATGGAGAAAGGGCAAGACAACAAATTACTCTTCCTCGATGTATTAGTAACACGCTCAGAGCAAGGATTCAGGTCATCTGTGTACCGTAAACCCACCTTCACTGGACAGTACCTCAATTTCAACTCCCATCATCCATATACGGAAAAGAAAGGAATAGTCCGTTGCTTACAATAAAAACCATTAGTAGCGATGCTGACGCATATCAAGAAGAAATGATTAGTCTGAGACACAACCTCCATCGTAATAACTACCCAGAGCGCATAACATCGGCTCCAAGAAACCTAGATAGGAGGATAGAGGACAATACACGAAAACTCGCCACGGTATGTCTGCCCTATGTTAAAGGACTAGCCGAAAGGATCCAAAAGATTTCTAGTCCATATGACATCAAAACAGTATTCACAAGTTATTCAACTCTCCGGAGGTATCTCTTCCGGGTCAAGTCACCAACGGAATTCAACATGACCAAGAACTGTGTTTACTCCATCCCTTGCAGTTGTGATAAAATATGCAAACGTGAGACAGGTCGCCCACTATAAGTAAGGATAGAAGAACAATGGTAGGCAGCAGTACGAGGTGAGATTGAAAAGTCGGGTATGGCGGACCATATATGGAAGGAAAAAGGAAACCATCTGCCCTTATGGGAAAAAAGTTGAAATAATTGATAGGGCTGAACATTGGAGGATTAGACGCCTTAAGGAATCAGCACATATGTTGGGCTACAATGACCGGCTGAGTAGACCAAGTATTGAGTTGAATACAATATGGGAACCGATAATTAAGAAGGCTAGATGAAAAAAAATCTGAATATGAGCCCAGGTAAAAAATCATAGATAATAGTAGTAATTCTAGTCAAGTAAGAACATTAAGTTTATAACTCCCAAAAATTCACTCTGAACTGTCCAGCAGGACACATGATGTAACGGTTATAGGCGTTGGTTCCGTAAGCTTCTAAGGAGACAATCGTCTGGAGGTTGCAGGTACAATCCTGACTGCAGGCGAGTAACAATACAGGAATACTTAACACTTGTACCCTGGTTATGGCTAACGGAATCAGAATAGGTGACCCCCATGGATTAAAAAAAGACGAAGTTTGAAGTTCCGTGAAGGTTCCCGAGTTCGACAAAAACCTGAAGAAGGCCGGAGGACATATCGGCCAAAACGTTGTGGAAATAACAATAAAGATGAAGACAATAGTCCGAAAACCCTTGATGATAAAAATCACCTAGCTTCGTCTCAGAAATTTAGACAACTAATTTTTCAAATAACTTTTCAGTTTATATTAATCTTGCGACACAGCTTTAGTGCAGTTCTCGGAAGCAATTTCGGTTTTCTTCCACCCACAGGCAAATTCTCTGTCGTGACAAACTGTTTAAACTTCTTTATAACGGACTTTACCGTAGATTTAGGGATAGCTAACCGTTTTGAAATAATGCCATAATTATTTCCCAATTTCTGGAAGTTAATAATTCTCCGTCTCAAGTCAAAGCTAAGCTCCTTTGTCTTCCCCATCGTGTTTTTAACATAAGAATAACATAGTTACACTCTATGCACCACATAATATTCTTAACTGGAATCATCACAAATATTCAACTGAATAAAGATTCATAAGGCTTCACCGATAAAATAATTATGTAAATTATTTATACTTATACAAATCAATAAATTTAAAACGATATTTTCTACAGTACGAATAATTCTGTCTTTTCCTATTTTTCATAATTCGCCAGTCAAAATTGTTGTATTTAACTTACTGTTTTGGAAATTGTGTTTTATCTTTTTTTTGTGCTTATTAACAAATAAAAAAGCTGGCATTTCTGGGAAATGGATAAAAAATATTCAAAATTCATGGGTATACGAATAATTTTCTCATTGACTATATATATATGTGTGTGTGTGTGTGTGTGTGTGTGTGTGTGTGTGTGTGTGTGTGTGTGATAAAGAGGAAATAGGTAAGAAAATAACAAATAGAGTAGAGATTTCACATCGAAACCAATGTACGTACAAGCAGATACGCACGCACACCATTCATTTACAAAGTTACATATAAAACTAATATAGTATTTTTATTTTCCTTTCTTCCTTCCTTCCTTCCTTCCTTCCTTCCTATTTTCTCTCTTCTTCTGTTTATGAGACCGGTTTGAAAGGACTTCAGTCGACCGATTCTTCTTCGTTTTCAATTTGCTAACACGACCAATGTAACCTGCTTATACCCAATCAACAAACATTACGGTAAATAAGATAGGTATACATATTATGGAATCAGTCATTTTTACAATAATTTCTGACCTCTGACGCCTCATTTGTTCCTGGTTTACAACGAGCAAAAGACAAATTACGTGCTAGAATTTGCCAAGAAACAAATTATAGATAAATAATTGAAAAGTTCCATGGTTAATCATCATGTTTTCCTTCCATCAGAAATATTTAGCCTGTTAGAGCAGAAAAAGACGAAAGCTAAGCGGGATATTGCAGGAGTAGTGATAAAGTTAAAAGGCCGGGATAATAAAACTTTGTTCCAAAAATATTGCAGTGACTTCTTTTTACTTCTTGTTAAAATTTGCTGCATCACTATGTTAGAAATCATTGCAGCTTATGAAAGTTTTACGCGTTTGTTTTTAAGGCAACCCATAAATAATGGAGGTGGATTGGCCTAAATATTATCGGTGCACAGAGTAAAATCCGTGAATCCATTTCAAAATCTGTTATAGATAGTTTACGTTTTCTTCACGCTAATCCTCTTGGGAAGCGGCATGAATCCAATCACACATCTATTTATTGTTATTTGTTATGTAAATAAATTAGATACTTTTGTCAGACAAAAATTAGAAATAACCATTACAAAAATCTGTCACATTTAACTGAGATAAGAGATAGACAACGCCAACGAAACCCATTGCAATGAGAAATTATATTATGGAACTTTTTTGGCATGATACTCCGATGACATATTTATCCATACAGAATATCACATATTATATGAACTACCCCAAGAGTGTCCAAAAATAACGCTGATTGATATCCTCAGAAAGTGCAACAAATACAGTGAGCATGATAACACTTTTGGATATAGCAGTTTTCAGCTAAAAACATTATTTTTCAGCAGAGCTACCACAAATGGCTCAACATTTCCGAAGGTTATGGACAGGATACTGCATACTCCGCTTGTAAGAGGGTTAATCTGAAAGTAATAAATCCTATTTCTACGACGTCAGATCCAATGACTTCATGCCATGACGTCAGATCCAATGACTTCATGCCAATGACTTTTAATTTTTTAGCAGTCTATTTGAGAGTAGCAGAGTGGTAATTTGCCAAGATGTGTCTGGCATGAAAGCAGAAGTATATCATTTTATTCCTCTATCTGTAGAATAAAATGCAATCTGAAACATTCATCGATACTTGTTTGACGTTTGAGTAGAACACAGTTAGGTGGTGGGTTATGTTTCAACAGTGGCGACAGATATGTGGGTGACCAGCCTCGTTAAACACAGCTGTCAACTAATGAAATGAAAAAACTTCTCGATCAGCTCATCCACGTGAATCGGGTTAATGAAAAAAGAATATTTCCAGAAAACGACAATGTCAACGTCGGTATGAAAAAGTTGGTTTTTAGACTTCAACTAAAACCATCCATCTCCACTGACTTGAGAGATGAGGAAACATAAGTAACGTAAACTTACTGAACTTGTGAAAAAGAAATTCGCAGCATTTCGTTTCTGACTTTCCTTATACGCCACAACTCAGATTTTCTCTGCACAGACGGTAACGGATCCTGATTATTTCTCGTGGTTCTTTCGCCAAGCGTCCAAATGAAAGTCAACTAGTGTTTAATATCTTCTGTTTCTGTAACGAATTTCATGGGTCAGCGGCCATTTGTAACGTGAATAATATTTATTGTGATATGTGCACAAATGCGGATCAAAGCCTCAAGATATGAGAGGGAAAGGCCGGTTTTCCCTATCTCATCAACTTAACTAAGTCCACTTACTGACCCAAACATACTATAATATTCCTTTTGCCATAACGGCACATTTATTCCGGAGTTCTTTCAAATTACAGTCATTAAAATACATCAATCGCTTTATAAGACCTTAACTTGTTTCCACATTTTCATGGTGGTCGGGGGAGATGAATAAAAGGATTCATTTGCAAAAAATCCCCAATGAAGAAAACAAACAAAAAAAGAATACTTACAAATAAAAGATGAATCCCGCTAGCCAGCTAAATTTGTAATGTAAAATATGTGCATAATCAGTTTCAAATACTCATGTCACTATTGCATAGGAATATGCAAATCATCGTGTATATAATGACTCGTCCAAAGTGATTGACGACTGGGTTGGTCAGTAACACTATGTAGGTGGTCCGCCAAGCAGACGACCCCTTTGTCTGTTTTGGCGCGAAACCAAACAAAGGCCTGAGCCCGCGATCTCGACGTGACCGGAAGTGGGTAAGGGAATGCGAGAGGAATTGGACAAAGGAACCCACTGAAGAGTTGGCGAAGGGTCACGCGAGTGGCCAGTCGACACCGGACAGCAGAAGTGACCAGTTGGCATGAGAGAGAGTCCAGAGCAGTGAGGGAAGACCGGTCAAGATGGGTTGGCAATCCAAGTAGCTTTGTAGAAATTTCGCTAGAAATCCACGCTAGCGTTAGTCTACATATGCTCAAGGGAATGCAATGTTACATAACTCCTCTTCTTGCGTTTGAATTAACCCAAGCTCATATTGTTCGTTTGTTCTTGTTCTTTCCTCCCACTCTCTTGATTGTATTTCTTGTAGCCATGAAGATATGTGCGATGCCCCTATCGGAACCACTAGTTGATCACCGGCCAAGAAGTGAAATGGTTAAGAAGTTGACGTATTCGGGGGGCCGAGGGGGTATCGTCACAGGTCGATGATCGTTTGGATTATCTCTTCGTATTACCAATTATATTATTCAACCTCATCACACCAATTTAAAAGATTTGCTTTTTTACATCTTGACAGTTTAGTTTGGATATATCAGTTCGCAAACCGAAGTCCTCTTAAATGAGTCAATTGACAGCGGTCAAAATCTCTACCGCAACAAGAAATCAACTCTCCTGAAATATTACATTTCTGTTACACGAAAATTTTGTCAAAATCATAAATATTCAACTTCCTTAAGATAAATACCAACTTTTTTGTCGATTGATCAAAGTCTCCGAACCCTAACCCCCCCGAAATAACTGCTGCTCTCCTCCCACCTGAAATCTATGCATTTCCTTCTCCAGTCAGCCGATCAGCTAAAACCTTGTATATCAATTTCTTCAAGCTCGTTTCCGTTAATGGAGTAGCCTCTGACTACCCTCCGATTACTTTTCCCTTGGAAGCTGTTTACACAGTGAAAGACAAAACCAGTGACTTATAGGTGCGTAGCTTGACACTGTGGCACCATTAGGACCAGTAATTTCCTCCCACTTCCATTTATCAGTTTCTGAACTTTCTTTCCTTCTACTCAACGCTTCTAGCTCTCCCTTGACCCGTCTCCTCTTACTCTCCGTGTTTGGTTTTTCGGCCTCTTTATGAACCTGTAACAATTCAGACGGCCGTCAGGCAAGTGCTAATTCTTATTATTGTTACTGTTTGATTTTTCTCATTGTTTTTCTTTCAACCACTCACTAGTTATAACTGACGGCTGAGAGGTGCTGTGAGCATCTTTTATTTCTGTATTATTCCAAATCATTTTTTTTTTTTTGTATTTTAGCATTTCCAGATAACGATGTTTTTATTTCTGTCATTATTATTACAAGCTGAAAACTCCCCCTACTGGTTGGATTTTAAACTAATTCGTACAAAAGGTTAAAATAGGCCGATCATTCCCGATTTAAATCCAGGAAGTTATTCTTGAAAATTGATAAACTGGCCATTAATCTATCCGTTTTAACTTTTTATTGGAAGAAAACCCCTAGAGAATAATTTGCTAAGTCTTAAAACATATGCTGAAAAACCTCGTTATAGTACTTTGCTCATACTACAAATGTAAACCTGACCTGATTTTTTAAAGTCAATTTTCCGGTTACCAGGAAAATGTCGTGGTCGAAAGTAATAGAAAAACGCCCAGGTCGACCATAGGGATTACAGCTTTTTACTACTACTCTCTGGACAAGTAAGCAAATGATGGGAGAAAGGTTTTCAAGTGTCACATTGTTAATCAGTGTCAAAAAGGGCATTTGTATACTTGGAAAACGAATTCTGTTTCAATCGTACAAAGATATTGTAGAATACATTTCGGGAAATTATACAATCTACCTCTGATGGGTACAAGAAATTAAAAGCAGGATGATTATGTAAAGGGAATACAAACAAACACACACACACACACACACACACACACACATATATATATATGTGTGTGTGTGTGTGTGCGCGCGCGTGCATGTGAGTGTGTGCGTATGTGCGTGTTTGTTCCGTTCAAGTTTTTTTATGAGTCCTTGGAAACATAGAGCGCCTATCGACATTCATCCCATCCAAACGTCTAATAACTTATATACATATATATATATATAGTACTTCATTTAAGCATGTTTGATAAGATATTAACGTCACATTTTGTCTATATAATTTTAAGAGGATCCTTTCAAGTTTCCTGACAAGTGTTTTGGTTTTAGGTTTGAGTTGGTATTTACCGAAATTGTCCAGAGCGCTTTCGGACCTTTCATAGGCCATCATCAGGGGTTGTCAGCAAGTGTTAAGATTGTTTATTTTTTGTTTTTGGTTTTTTAATTAAGTTTTATATAACTTTGCAAAAATTACGTGAACATATATAGTTGGATTAATCTGAGATGCTGATGACATCGAACGAATTCAAAACAGAACGCACTAAACGGAAATAGTTTATCAAGAGAAGTAGAATATATTTTAAAAAGAACTAAAGGCATTCCAAAACATTGTCGCTATTCTATTAATTCTATAAATTCTATTTTTGTTTTTGTTTTTATATGTAGAGCTTCAAGGATTTGTAAGTAAAAGTAGTAAAGTTGGTGACTTTATCGAGAGTGATCCGAAGGTTTCCTTTTCAATAGCTATTACACTGAGGTGTAATAGTTACTCCATTGCTCCACTTTACCTTTGATCCTTACCTTATAATGCTGAGTGTTAAGCAAGGCAGCTTCAAGTACTATTTTTTGAGTCTTTGGTATGACTCGATCTGAGATTGAATCCTGCTCTACCAGACCATTGGCGAACTCTCAACTCATTATGCCAGTAGTCGTAGCTTATTAATTTCGTGTGGTGTTTTCAACTAGATTTTTTCGAAATTTGGATTTGGGAATAGAGTGGTTTTTAAGATGTTAGGCTATGGAGCTAAAATCATTAAGGAGCATAGTAAGACGTCTTGAAAGAGTCGTAGTGGTAAGACCAATGTACGTATAACTTTCATTGGAGACGCACTCTCCCAAGGGACATTTGAACATATATATGACCTTTCTCCGATCAAGAAGATCAGTAGAGAGGGAAGAGTTATTGGAAATAATTAGACTGGAAGTCTTTTATTTGTTGTAGTAAATGATTATTCTTTTTTTTTTTTTTTTTGTAGGATCGGTAGGGAGAAGATTTTTTGAATAATCTTATAATTACTATGAAATTGGTTTTTATGGTTAAGGTTTATTGGTTGTTTATTGTCTATATTATGTCTATGTTATGTTGTCCAGTTAGACATATTGTCTATGTTATGTTGTCCAGTTTCATGAATAGAATGTTTAATTTCCGTATCAACAATGTTGTTGAGAAACCCATTATTAATAAGTATTTGTTTTATATTTCTAAGTTCATTAAAGAAGATAATTCGAGATGATTAGTCTAACTCTGGAAATAAGTGTTTCTATGATAGTTCTTAACGGAAGGGGCTTTCACTATGGAAATTGAGTGTGCAGGGATTAATGCTGGTAGGTTTTTTATATGTAGAGGTGGTAAATTTGTTAATATTGCTTGTGTCTATTAGGACATCGAAAAATGGGATTTTATTGTTAATATTGAGCTCTAGTGTGGAGTTAAGAACGGAGTTATTTTGAAAAGTCTCTTGCATTATGTTTATTTCGTCAGTGCTGTTAGTGAGAAGGAGTATGTCGTCAACGTACCTTAAATGAATATTAGTTTTATTATTGGTATTAAAAACCTTATTTTCCAGGTTTAACATGTAAAAGTTATTGAAACTAGGTCCCAAAACTAACCACATCTTGATTCTGTCATTTTGAATGTACATATTTCCATGGGGATTGTAAAATGGTTCCTCACTGGTACAGAGTAAAAGAATTATGCTTAAATATTAGTTATATATAAGTATAAACAAAGTAACCAAACAAATAATGATCATTTTTTCTGTCCATCGTGGAATTTATTCTTTTAGCTAAGTTCGTAAGACACGGAGAATAATCGACCTTATTCTGCCAATCTGTCCTATCACATGGTAGTGGATTTCATTTAAAACTTTTCCTGCTAGGGCTAGAGAGTCAACTCTTATCTTATACTTTTGACCAAAGCTTGGTAGAAGAAGAGATAGATTCACGCCTTTTTCAATGGCATTAGCGCAAAGTCAAAAGCAGACAGTCTCGATCTGCCGCTTTCGTTTTCATTACGTCACACACACACACACACACACACACACACACACACACACACACATATATATATATATATATATATATATATATATATATATATATATATATATATATATATATATATATGTCCGGGTTGCTTCTAGGTTTGCAAGTTTATCAGTTATTACCCGAAAGCGTGCTTATGAAACCTGAGCTTTCACACCTGGTCCTTTTTTGACAGCTTGATCGTTTTCTGTCAACACTTCTTAGCTTCTTTGCCCCTGTAGAGACGAACAAAAACCACCATTCAAGTAATAAAATTGGATTGGTGAATGTCGACCTGGTTATGATAATATCCATGTGTTCACCCATGTGTGTTTTCATTTTCAATTTCATGATAAATATTACCAAAGATTTGATCTACTGAAAGATTAGAAATATTCACAAAAAAAAAAAACTACATCATAAATTGATATATACACACTCTCAAACATCGTGATCAATGTTTACTGCCATACATTTGGTTCTTATATGGCATCTTCGCAATTGTAATAATCTGACAGAAATTAGACGTTGAAGGATGAATTATATATATAATGTGCGTGTGTGTGTGTGTGTGTGTGTCTGTTTGTCTGTCTCGCTCTCTCGCTCTCTCTCTCTCTCTCTCTCTCTCTCTCTCTCTCTCTCTCTCTCTCTCTGTGTGTGTAAATATATATAAAGGAAAAATAAAATAATCCAAATTTGATGAATTCATTCTGAAAGACAACGTTTCGGTTTTAATAACTTTTTTCAGGACTATATATTCATGGAAAGTGTTTGCTCAAAGACCATGAGAAAAAAAAGTGTATATATAGAAAGATTCATAACCGTATATTTAACGTTCTTATTTTTTAAAACATTATTACGAAATTAGCACGTGGAATGATGTTTGAAATTTATTATATTTCTAAGAAAAGCAACGGAGGATGATAAAAACAATGATTGAATATTTTTGAAAAAAAGAAAAGAAAAAGTAGGGGAAAAAAAGAGAAAATGAATATCAATCTATTGTTCATGAGGATAAAATTTGGAATAATTTAAATTTATTTCATGGGGCTCAAGGCGGTATAAATATTTTAGGAGTGAAAATTAATTAAAATTTGATACCTTGTAGCTATTTAGAACAAATTAACTTCAGAAAAGTGAAGATTAAAATAACAGAACGAGTGTTTACTGAGGATAAAAGCGAAATAGCACTGACATCAAAAATTTGTCTCAATCTTTTGTTATGTACATGGGCTACGATTGTAGCTACATTGAAAATGAAGT
The DNA here is from genome assembly GCA_963585895.1 of Sepioteuthis lessoniana. Lineage (NCBI taxonomy): Eukaryota > Metazoa > Mollusca > Cephalopoda > Myopsida > Loliginidae > Sepioteuthis > Sepioteuthis lessoniana. Next base: position 53,530,336 of record OY757915.1, read on the forward strand.
TATGATTAGTTTAGGATATATACATAGGAAAAGAGCGTTATCAAAGTTTAACATCGACTTTCGTAACAAATTCATCTAATTTAGATTATTTTGTTTTTTCTACTTTCTTTGTACTGTTGGATTTAATTTCTTTATTTACTTATATATATATATATATATATATATATATATATATATATATATATATATATATATATATATGTATATATATATATATATATATATATATAAACAGCCTTCACTCAAATTATTTAAAAACTAAATCAAATGAAAATTAAACTTTGTCTACTAAAAAAATAATATTAAGATAGAAAAAACGTCACGAAATATAGAAGTTTCACGAAAATTTTATGCAACAGTTGTTCTGCAACATTTGCCTAATAATTACACACATATATATATATATATATATATATATATATATATATATATATATATATTCTCCTCCTTTGCGAACGAAAATTTATAAAGGAGGCTATCTACGTCGACTGCTAGCACGCTGATTGTCGACTAGGTAAGTCCAACCGCTGTGACTGTTGTTAAAGGTCTGGTCTGGTATGGCTGATTAATTGATTTTAACGGTATGTGTTATTTTGTACCAAAAGGTTAGGAAATTGCATTCGTTGTTTTTATTTACATTTTTGAGTAGTTGTTTTTTAAGAGATTTTTCTTTTTGAATATGGCCTAATTGAATACGAATAATTTTTAAGCAAACCAATTTAACCCATAAATGGGATTCTAACAGATACCACCACTGTGACTCAGAGTGGACCTGTGAGTAATGGAAATGAAGCGGTACTCCACACCCACCTAGAGCTTTAACATCAGATGTTTCGTATCCAAGACACTCCTTTAGGGCGGGAACCTACATAACATACGATCAACATATTCTAACGTCTGGCAATAGGACGAGGCTGACCTGCTACTTTTTTGCGGTACTAGCTGTATGGATTTTTCACACACACACACACACACACACACACACACACACACACACACTGTTGGGTATCACCTACCTTTTCAGCATAACGAGCTGTTCCATCTGCCATATATGGCAGTAGCGGAGATCAGTCTGGGAAGGATAAGCCTCCAATTTGATAGTTATTCTTGTTTTCTTTTTGGACTTTTGAGTGACGAGAAGTAAGTGTTTTTTGAAATATTTTGTTGAACATTCTGGTTGATTTAATTGTTAAACTTGTTGAAATTACTGAAACTCTTTGAACGACTTGTTATTACGTTTGTGCCCCTCCCCAAAACAATCATTATTTGTATTGTTTTTGAGGGGGGTCAACTCGAAAGACTCTTTTTTTTTACACTGTTACATCTGTTGTTTTATCATTCGTCACTCGATTAACGCATTTTAACAAAACCACTCGACTTCATTTCTCCCTAGTTGCCAAAAGCAACTATGGGAGAACCTAATACACAGGATGATGTCTTTGCATCCCCAGAAAGACCCGAATGGCCGTCATTGCCTGGGACCTCCGCAGAAAATTTAACGCCGGTGAGTACAATTCCGCCAGCACAAAAAGTGCTGTCAATACCAGTCTCCTGGTCGACGCAGAAAAACAAAAAAATGCCACAAGATTATAAAAAGGACAGGGTTGAAAAGTATGCCCAGTATTTTAAAGGGAATAGAATTCTATCAATACCTGAACTGGTAGAAGCAGTCCATCCAAAAACCCTGTCCTTAATTGTCTCAGACATAAAGACCAGGAGACTGGCTGGACTGAAAAAGGACAAATTTGAGGAAATATTAAAAGCAGCAGGAATCCCAGCTAGATATTTCTGTAGACGTAGTTTTGCTACCTGGGATATCCTGCTGTCATCACAAGAACTGGCCCCCAAGCTGGCCAGTAACAACTGTATAAACACAAAGCAATACCGACTACAGCCGGAATACATGGGCAGAAGACGGATCAAAGTCATCGTGTGCAATGTGCCCATACAACTAAGTGGTGACGTTCTGGCGGCGTTCCTCAGCGACTATGGGGACGTCGAGGAATTTACGACCGTGAAGTCACTCAGCGGCACGGCACACGGTGACTACTCATTTACCATGTGCCTTAACAGGGGAGGGTTCCAGGCAATTCCCCACACAGTTGAATATGAGGACCAAGCCATGTTGGTGGTTGTGGAAGGCCGAAAACCGCAGTACTGGCATTGTAAACAAATAGGCCACTTTGCGAGGTCATGCCCACAAAAAACCACCACCACCACCAACAACAACAACAACAACGTCAACAGCACCAACAACAGCAAAGGCCACAATAGCATCCAAGACCCTATTAATATCAGCATCAACAAACAACACACCAGCACCATCAACATCAGCAACAGCAAACAAGCCGGAAAGAAAAATGAATACTCCAGCAGAAGCTGGGAACGACCCCAATAGCAGGGATGAGGAGGGGTGGACCCAGGTAACGCGGGGCAAAAAGTCCCCACCTAAAGCCCCGAAATCACCTCCTGACAAAACCACTGACACAAAGGGCGGAAAAAAAAGAAAACCCATGGAGAACCAAAAACCAGAGGAAAAGAAAAAAGAAACCGACACAAAAACAGAGAAAAGAAAGAAAGAAAAAGTAAATAACAATGAACAACAACAACAACTACAGGAGGAAATGGATACCTCAACAAACTTGAAGAGAAGGAGGGATAGCGGAGATTCTACCACAGAGGGAGACGGGGAGAAAAAACAATTTAAAAAGACGACACCGAAAAAACAACAACAGCGACCAGCCCAAATCATTCCTCCCCCACAACAAGCAAAAAATACTCCTACAGATCCTACTAAACTCCCACTATCCCCAACACCACCTACATTATCACCCGTTTCAACCCCCAAACTACTCTCCCGGTCCCATTCAGCAACAAGAGACCCGAAACCATCACCATCAACATCTGAGCGACGATCAACATCAACATCTGTGCGACGATCACCATCAACATCTGTGCGACAATCAAAGTCAGCCTCCAGAGAGGTCCAACAGGCATTGAACTCCTTTTATTTTTGCCAGGACATCCTGGAGTCGCCATCATTAGATCGGCAAATTAAAAGTTTACTAAAACCTTTAAGAGACCTAAAAAAAATCAATCAAAAAGACATAACTAATCCATATCTTTTTGAGGGTGCCGCCATGGTGACCACCTTTGTCCGTTCGGCTGGTAACCGAACTAAAGAGCTGTGGCAATTTATTGAGGAAGCCAGTCGAGCGGACATGAGGCTGGCGGAGATGGGGCACGACTCACTAAATGAAATATCTGCAAAATGTACGGGCAGGGTCCCGATTTATGTTCATCCCACTTTCTATAGGTCCCTAAAATTGCGGTTTCCTTATGATGTCGGCGGAATTTCCAGGAGCAACCGAGTTACTCCTGAACTTTGTACCGGCCCATAGTCGACACTGAATAAGGTAAGTCGGATTGATGGCTTTAAACCTTGCCAGTTTGAATGTGAGGGAACTGAGGGATTCAAGCAAGTGTGCGCGCTTGCTTGGTGAACTCAGGAACCTCTGAGTATATGTTGCTGCAGTGCAGGAGACCCACTTCACTTGCGGTGCTGACTGTCGGGTGCTGGAAAGCGACTTTAACGTTTTCTCAGGGGGCCGGCTGGTTGTGGTCGATGTTGCCGTGAAAAGTTTCAAGTTCCGTCTGGTTGCGGTTTATGCGTCCAATATCGCTGCGGAGAGGGTTTCCTTTTTTCGTCGGTTGGCGCCGTTCCTGGACGATTCGAAGCGGCTAGTCTTAATGGGTAATTGGAAAGCGATCCTTGATCCCAAGATAGATAAGGTCGGGCGGGGAGCTAGCAGATTGGGAAGGTGTGAAAGCAGCCTTGTCGGCTTCGTGACTCGTCACGGCCTCGTCGACAGGTTTCGTCTTGATCACCCAGGGCGGGAGATGTGGACGTGGCTAGATAGCTCGCCCTCTGCCAAAGTAGACTCCTACTTAGACAGAGTGTTAGTGAGAAGAGCTGACATTGATTTTGTTAGTTGTCCCACGTTCCACTTGATAGCGTGGACTGACCATAAACTCATTAGAGTCAGTCTGCGGTTAGTTAATAGACCTAGTCTAGCCGGCTACTGGAAGTTCAATACCTCCTTACTGGAGATACGGGACTTCCGGGACCGGCTGGAATCCCTAATTCAGCGGGCGTTAGTGGGGGCGGTTACCGGGAATAGGTGGTGGGCTTCTCTTAAGCATAGGATTAGAGATTTCGCCACCAAGTACGGTCGACAGCTCAATCTAGATAGGACCGCGGAGGCGAAATCTATAGAAGATAGATTTTCCCGGGACTCCCTAGGTGTAGAGCTAGCTAGGAGGGACCTTGAGCGTGAGAGTAGCGAGCGCTACAAGGGATCAGTAGTTAGATCTAGGTTCCCAACGAAGCTGTGAAATCGAACGCAACTGCGCGTGAAGAAGAAGTGCGAAGGTTCCCCGATCGGTACATCGCATCTGTGAAGACCCCGGACGGGCGTCTGCTGCGATCGGGTCGTGAGATACGTGACGCCTTTCGGGCGCACTTTTAAGATCGCTTTGCCCGCTGCACTGATCTCCTGCTCCGGGAGTTTCGTATCTATCTCGCTGACTTCCCTCGCCTTGGGGCGGCTGAAGCGGCTAGCTGCGAGGGTGTGGTTACTGAATGCGAAGTCCGTGATGCGTTGAAGCAGGTCGGCCTGAACAAGTCGCCGGGACTAGATGGTTTGCCCTACGAAGTGTACTTGAGGATGTCGCACATGTTTGTGCCTATTTTGACGGATTTGTTCAACCATTGGTTCGCCCAGGGAGCCATCCCTGGTAGCGTTACCAAGGGCGTGATCACATTGCTGAAGAAAGGCGGCAGGCATGTCTGGGAGGGTTTAGATGATTACAGGCCCATAACTCTGCTTAACACAGAGTTTAAGATTTTGGCCCGAGTCTTAGCGAATCGTTTACAGCTTGTCATTAGCGATCTGATCGGCCCCGAACAGACCTTTGCTGTGAAGGGAAGATCGATCCAGGACAACCTGCACTTGATTCGCGAGGTCCTAGAGGGGATAAAAGACGACACCGAATCCGCGCTGATCAGTTTAGATCAGTCCAAGGCCTTCGATAGGGTTGACCATCGGTTCTTGGCGTCTGTTTTGGAGACTGCCGGATTCAAACCGGAGTTCCGCAGATGGATTAGTATGATGTACCACAACCCTCAGGCAGTGGTGCAGGTGAACGGAAGGCGTTCGGGGGTGATCGCGATCGAGCGATCAGTCCGGCAGGGCTGCCCCCTGTCTCCTCTTCTCTATGTCCTCGCGTTGGATCCCCTCCTGCGCAGGCTTAGGGATGAGGGGACAAGTCCGGCACTGCGCGGTATCCCATTCGTTGGCCGCCTTGCGGCTAGGGTTTCCGCGTTTGCTGATGACGTCACAGTCTTTGTATCCCGCCTCCAGGATATAGAGGCTGTGAACGAGGCGGTTGTCGAGTATGAGCGGATTGCAGGGGACAAGGTCAATTTTGACAAAAGCGAAGGTTTGCGGCTTGGTGCTTGGAGGGGTAGCAATACTCTTCCAGGGCCCTTCCGCTGGAGTGACGGACCCATCCGCATCCTTGGAGTGTGGTTTGGGCCCGACCTCCAACTGGAGCGAAATTGGTCGGAAGTACATGCTAAGGTGAATGCTCAGGTGGGAATCTGACTTTCAAGGAAGTTGTCCTTAAAGGGCAGGGCGGAGGCGTGCGCCGCGTACGTCTTCCCCTTGATCCTTTACCGATTGGCTGTACTCCCTCTGCCTAAGGCACATCGGTTGGCGCTGCAACGATCCCTCTCCAGACTTGTCTGGGGAGGTGCAAGGCCGATGGTCCGTAGGCAGGTCTGTATCCAACGTACACGCAACGGGGGTCTGGGTATGCCTGATCTGGAGAGCCACTGGCTTGCTGAAAGTCTTGCATATCTGGGCCGTGTCTTGACGGGGGAATCAGTGTTGAGACGAAAGGCGAATCGGACTTTTCCTCGCCTCAACTCAGACCCAAAGGCTGAAGGTTGACGTAGGCCTTTGGGCGAAGCACTGTTTGTCCGCGAGTGCCGAAAGGCCCTTCGTAACCTTCTTGGGTCCAGTGACCTTTCATGGCCCCGGAAGGAGCTGTATCGGGAATTAGTGGTGGGTTCCGCTTCTGATCCTCTCAGCAAGCGGCGCGGCTGGACGGCGGAGGAGATCCGCTCTCACTGGAATTGGGCGCTAGGATCGAGCTTCTTGAACAACGAGTTCTCGCTCACCTGGCGACTTGTTCGGAATGCGTTATCCCTTCGCGGCTTGAACTTCAAGGCGGGCCTGGCAGACATGCCTGATTGCCCTCGCTGCAGCAGTGGCTTGGAAGAAACGGCTGAGCACGCCTTCTACTACTGCGAGCGAGTCCGCCCGTTTTGGGATCACGTCGGGGAGTGGACGGCTCGCATCGAACCCAAACAGCTCGTGCTGCTCGATGTTGGTTACGTCGTAGACAACGTTCTTCCTCCGTTTCATGGTGAGAAGCGTGTGGTGTTTCTCGCGATCCTAGCTGTAGCCCGAATGGTGATTTGGACGACGCGAAACAAGGGATTGTATGACGATGCAAACTTTTCTCATTGTGATCTGGTTTTGTATTTTCGGCATCAGCTGAGGGTCAAAATCAGATGCGATAGAAAACGCTTGGATCGCATAACATTCAGCAAAAGGTGGGTGACTGAGCGAGCCTGGTCGTACGAAAGGGGGCAATGTTGGAGTCATCCTTCCCTCCTCTGCCGATCCATGGCGTCTATGGTACGGGTCCTTAGGGACCCCACCCTTGGTAAGTAGGATTATTTTCCCTTGCAACCTAGTTAGCAGTATGTTGTGAGTCATTGTCCCCGTCATTTAGTGGCTAGCACTCAAGATCTTCCCCACCCCTATTACTTTTGTACCTCAACCTGCATCCCTGTCCGCTTTTTGAAGATCTTGAACATTCATATGTAAAAAATCATATTACCCGCTTCTATCGACCCATGCCGAGCCCGACCATTTATTTCTTTTATCCCTGTAGAGTAGGATTCCCGCCCTACCTAGGGTAGGTCCGGCTTGTTTCCGGTATTTTCGGACCGGAAAACAGTTGGCCTCCAATTTTATTGACGGGGGGATGAGAGGGAAACTAAACCGGAGAATTTTTTCCTTGTTTTTCGTGTATATATGTTTTTCGGGGTTTTTTCTCCCATTCCCATCATATCCATTGTAAAAAATCATACATTGTAAATAAAATCATGCATCACTTTCGGGTTTTAAGTAGGACTTTTTCATAGAGCAAATGTGGTATTTTGGTGGTTGCTGCGTGCATGGAGATGGACGAGTGATTATATATTGTATTGCTGAATGGGTCGGCGAATGTGGCTAGCTAGGTTCCCAACAGAATATATAGTTAAAGCATGACCGCTCCCTACCCCTCCCCCAAAACCACAAGGCCTCGTGCCTTCTTGTATTCATTACAAGAAATAAAAGGATAAGCCTACGAGTCAGACCAGAAGAGCCATTCCTATTGTTGAAGTATATCCTTTGTCTGTCACTAATCCTATGTTCTTATTACTAACCGTCTCTCTCTTGTAAATACTCTTTCCTTTAAATATAACTATTTCCCTCACATATCGTGGTTTGTCTTATTATTATTACTACTTGTGTTCACTAACCAGAACACAACACACATACACACACACACACGCGCGTGCGCATATATATACTACCACATATATATCATCCATAAATAGTTTATTACTTTCAGAGTAACATTAGACACACAAAATGGATATTAATAGGTATTATCAACATCAAAACTCTACGGTATTGAACTTCTCTTACCACAAATATGAATATGTAACTGATAAAATTATAATTTAGACTTTTATTCAGTTCTGTTTTTGGTAAAAGACGTATTGCAAGATTATTTTTATCCCGAAGTTTCAATCCTTTAGAGTTTGGTGCGTAAGCGAATGACATCAGATTTTGTTTTTGTTCATCGATACTTCAGCTGTCTTATGGGGTGCTCCTAAACGGGAAAGAGCTTTCATTACACAAGGAAAACTAAAATCATCTTTTGTGCGTTAGAAACGACGGTCACTGGCTTTTGTATAAGACAGCTGCGTTAGTGTATGTGCATCCGACTAACAATTATATCCGTGTCTGCTTGTTTGCGTGCGCATCCAGCCATGGATATTGTTACGTTGTATTACCTTTATGCCGGGAGAGTCAAGTTTTCAAAAATATGATGTAAGCAAATAAAGAAAAGAAAAACCCAAACAAAAAATAAAAACAGGATCATATTTCGTTTGAAACATAAGTCGACTGGAAATATACTTCTATTTTCTTTTTGCCTTCACGCGGATCTTTTTCTATTTAATCTTTCTTTTTGATTTGTTCGTGGATAATTTTTGGGAGTATACATTCGCACTAAATATCATTTCTCTCTCTCTCTCTCTCTCTCTCTCTCTCTCTCTCACACACACACACACACACACACACACATGCCCATTATATATATTTATATATATATATATATATATATATATATGAAAGTAAATATGGATAAAATCCGACAGATAGATAAACATGCACATAGCGTTCAAATTCAAAAGTCATCAGAACGTGTTTGGCACGTGGAAAAATATTAGAAAATGTAGGATTTTTCAAAGAAACGAGACAAAACCTCCCGTTTATTGAGAAATACGCAACAAATAAGTTTTCATATGTATAGATCATTAGGAATCATCCATGTTAAATGTTATGTAAGAATGTATTTGGTATTAGTTTTTTTCGAAAAGACAGTATGAAAGTAAATATGGATAAAATCCGACAGTATGAAGGTAGCATGATTTTATCCATAGGGCTCGTTTTTTTGGCGATGCTGCTTTGTGTCCTGTGGTGGGGCGCTCCCGACCGGCTGTGGTTGCGAGCTGCACAGTCTGTTCGGGTGTGTTCCACCACTGGATACATCACCTCTGGCCTCAGTGGGCCGTCCCCCCAGGCTTTAACCCTCTTCGGAGGGGTTGGGTTTATCGCCCGGCGCCTGAGGCGCCCCGAAAAGGGGAATGCCGACGGGGTCCGAGGCATTTTTGGAACTGCCTATCGCGTTGGGCTTCGGCCCTGCGACAGGACCCACCTTAAAAACGGCCTTGTGCCATATTCGTACGTTGGTGGGGCGTAGGATAAATACAGCTCCTGTCATCTCAACAATCACCCATCTATATTGTGAAATATTTCATATCCAAGTCCTGACGATGGTTATTATAACCGAAACGTTAACGTCGACTTCACATCATGATATATTCACCTATTTGGATTATATTTTTTCCTGCTACCTTCAATACTCTCAGATTTTATCCATATTTACTTTCATACTGTCTTTTCGAAAAAAACTAATACCAAATACATTCTTACATAACATTTAACATGGATGATTCCTAATGATCTGTACATATGAAAACTTATTTGTTGCGTATTTCTCAATAAACGGGAGGTTTTGTCTCGTTTCTTTGAAAAATCCTACATTTTCTAATATTTTTCCACGTGCCAAACACGTTCTGATGACTTTTGAATTTGAACGCTATGTGCATGTTTATCTCTCTTTTCGTTGTATATTTCTCATTTGCTCCTGTCATCTCAGCAATCACCCATCTATATTGTGAACTATTTTATATCCAAGTTCTGACGATGGTTATTATAACCGAAACGTTAACGTCGACTTCACATCATGATATATTCACCTATTTGGATTATATTTTTTCCTGCTACCTTCATATATATATATGTATATATATATATGCGTGGTGCATACGATAAGTTTCCAGACTTTTTTTGTATGGTCATTTAAAATTGTCGTAGACTCTTAAAAATTCAGTATCTAATTGCTATACATCTTATGAGATGACTGACCAATTTTTATGATTTCATGTTCAAATGAACAGCTACAGCAGATATTGAAATACACCCTACTAAAGCCTGATTGTCATAGCTGGTGAATTTCAAAAATACAATCTGGACGTGAGGACACTTTAGAAGAACGATATGCAATAAAATTCTGTTTTAAACTTGGAAAAAATGCCACGGAAACGTATGGAATGCTTTAGACTGCTTTTCGACCATCTTGCGTGCCATAAGAGATTCAAGGAAGGCAGAGAGTCTGTGAGGGATGATGAGAGGTGTGGGAGGAGTAAGGAACAATGCACCAGTCCACAACTCCATCCTTGTCACAGACTATTTGACCAAGATGGGCATCAAGACAGTTCCTCAGCCTCTCTATAGTCCAGACCTTGCTCCCTGTGACTTTTGCTTATTCCCTAAGCTCAGAGGCTGTCGTTATGAAACAATTGAGGAGATGAAAGAGGCTGTGACGAAGGTCATTGACACGCTCACACAAGAGGACTTCCATGGGGCCTTCTAGAAGTTTTTTGTAACGGTACAAGTACATTGGTACTATCAATAGAAGTGCCCATACGAAAAAAGTCTGGGAACTTATCGTATGCACCTCGTATATCCGTCGCGACATTGGGTTGGGTTTTTCGGGCTCATCCGGAATTATTATTCTTCCGAGCCTATCTAATCCGATTTTGGTTGAACTCAACGCCCTGACTCAATCATTAATAATTATTTTAAATCACTAACATTTACAGCTTTGTTTTATTTTCATGCCATAAAATATTTATTTAGATTAGATAAATTTTGCTGAAAATGTTCATTATAATGGTACGTGAAGAAAAGAAAAACGTGGCCAATTATTTCGGTCTCATGAAAATCAGCCGTAAAAAACAAACAAAATTTTTCTTAGATGAAGAGATTTCTCTCTAAAATGATAAAGAAAAACTTTAAAATCTAAAATGTGTTTTACTCCCCGTTTTTTAAAGAATATATTTTAGTTTCAACTTAACGGTTTAATTTTGACGGTAAATAAATTTTTTCAATTTATTATATTATGCACGGGAAATTTAATACGATATCGGGCCGAAAAGATTCGAATTCTATCAAAGTTCAATACATCTGCACGCGCGTGTATGTGCATATGCTGGTCTGTCGTCTGTTTCATTGAGCGTTTAACATCAAAGACTATGGTGACGACTGAGACAGATGCTCAACCCTGTCCTAAGATTAACTGTACTCGTAAAAATTCTACAGAGTACATGAATTATAATGCCAGGAATTTAAACTATAAAAATATCGTTTTGAGATTAAGCGTTGTCGATCTTTTTTTAGAATTTGGGAAATGAAGTGAAATGGGACCTTAGAATAAGAAAATAAATAAATGAAACTAAAGATTCAGTCTTATAAAGCTTGTTGTTCGTTTTTAGGTAAATATACCTATCTAGTTTTGAGAAAAACTCAGAAAACACTTACGTTGGTTGGTTGGTTGGTTGGTTGCATGTCAACTTTGTTGGTTATTTATTATTTAATCCTGTTTACACATGTATCATATATATATGAAATGTAAACTGATAGTTTCTGGGTAACTTTGTTAAACAAATCAGGGGTAATTCGTTTGCACAAAGTTAAATGGTTTCAAGTACTGCTATTGAGTATCAACAATTCAACTTAACATCAGTTAGATGGGCCCTATCAGGTGCAACATCATGGTTAAATGGATATACATATATGGTTTGTAGATGAATTGCTTGCTGGTAATTCAATTTCTAAAAAACAGTAATTTGTTTTCACACATTAACTGTGTGAAAACAAATTACTGTTTTTTAGGAATTAAATTACCTGCAAACGAATGGTTTCTAGTATTGCTATCTAATACTAATAATTCTGTTTAATTTGAATCCTTTGTTTGCAAGCATTGAAGTGGTTCTAA
>OY757915.1:53547146-53647146 GCA_963585895.1 Sepioteuthis lessoniana
CCAGGCCATAGCTAGATTTTTTCGTCTGGTCTTGCTTTTGTTTAGGATGTGCTGATCTATGTAAAGTAACTTTCCTGTGCCTCTGGATCTTTTGCAGCATCCTTTCTGTTCTCCAGAGAACGATCTGTAGCTTGTTAGCGAGTAATAAATCTCTTTCCTTATTAGTGTTGTTAATATTTTCTACATCATCAATAGGCAGGTTATGTCTAGTAGTTTGGGGCAGTTCCTTCGATTGGGCCTGTCTGGATCAATGTGGTCTTTCTTTTGATCATCCATTCGGGTACGTGTGCTCCTTGTAGGCGTCTGTTCATTTCTAGTGCTAGTCTGTCGTAAATGGAGGCGAATTTCTTGAACCAGAACCCATGTATTCCATCAATGGTCTGGCGTATTCCAGTTTGATATTTTTTAATGTCGCTTCGAGTAAAGCGATATATATTTCCGCTTTCTTAGACCCCTTTAAATTCTTTTGTCATATTGTTTATCCAATCGGCTTTTTCGTTATGTTTTAGGTTGCCATATTTTAGTCCAAATCGTTTGGTTTCTTTTGCATCCGATTATTATTATTATTATTATTATTATTATTATTATTATTATTTTACTCCTTTAAGAGTTCTTCACACTTGCGTTAGCTGATGGTTTTCCTCTCGAATCTGAGTGATAGTAAGTCCCCTCAAGTCCCCAGGACTCTTCTTAGTATTCTAGCTGATCTCAACAATGCTGTAGTTTGGCTGATCTCCATTCATCCACTAATTTTCATGTCCTTGTAACAATCCTTTGGTGAGTGAACCGACCTCGCTGATTACAACAGGTATTACCGTCACTTTCATGTCACACAGTTTTTCAGTTCTCTAGCAAGGTCTAAGTATTCATCTCTCTTTTTGTTTTCCTTCAGTTTTACCCAGTGGTAAGCCGGAACAGCAAAGTCTACAATTTAGTAGGTTAAGTTTTTTTTTTAAATATCACTAGAGCTGGTCGTCTGGTTGAGATTAGGCGATTTGCTTGTATCTCAAAATCCCAGAGAATTTTGTGCGCCTTATTCTCCAGAATGGACTCCGGGCTATGTGTATACCATTAATGCTGTGCTGGCAAATTCTCTTCCTTCTTCTTTTCTTGACACATACAGTCTGTCAATGTCATCTCTGGGATGTAAGGTCATATGCATCGTCGTGAGTTTTTTGTTCTCCGATTTATTTGTTGAAGCTCTTCTCTCGTCAACTTTAAGAATGGTCCTGAGTATCTTACAATGGAGACAGCGCGGGTATTTATCCATTTGATAAGATTTCTGCCACGTAGTTTGGTTTTGAGTATTTTCGTCGTTCTCCTAAGATTCTTTTTTTTTTTTTTTTTTTTTTCTTCCATTTCAATTTGTTTGATAGTGTCCTTTTCCAATATTCCTAAGTATTTGTAATTTTCTTTTTCTCCGAGCATCCTGATTTTTTCTTAGGTAGTTCTGTTCCTTCCGTCATGTGTTGTTTCCTGCTTCTTCTTATAAGGATGGCACATTTTTCAATGCCGAATTCCATCCTTATGTGCTGACTGTATATTCTCACAGCCTGTATCAGGGTTTCTAATTCTTTCTCATTTTGGCAAACATTTTGCTGTCGTCCATGTACATTAGGTAGTTAATCTTTTCCTACGATTTAATGAGTTTGTAACCTAATGTGCATTTATTAATTATCTGATTGAGTGGCATCATTGCTATCACAAATATTAATAGTGATAGTGCATCTCCCTGGAAGATACCACTCTGAATTTTCACTTCAGTTTTTCATGGTTTTCTTGATAAACTTTATGACTTCGTCGCTATCTTGTTCATTTTGAGACTGACTATTATCCAGCTGGGCGGAATCATATGATATGCTTTTTTGTAGTCAATCGACGCCATAGCTATTTTTTCGGTCATTTTTCTCTTCTTGAGGAAGTATGATCAATATAGAGTAACTCTCTTGTTCCTCTGGTTCTCGTACAGTATCCTTTCTGTTCCTCAGGGAACAGCCCGCGGCTTATTAACGAGCAGTAAATTTCCTCCCTAATTTGTATTGTCAGTATCTTCATCATCGTTAGACACGCTATGGATCTATGATTGTTTCGAACGGTTCCTTTTTGAGGGTCATTCAGGATTAGGGTGGTCTTTCCTTTGATCATCCATTCGGTATGTCTGCTTCTTCTAAGCATCTATTAATTTCGATAGCCAGTCTGTCATGGATGTTGATGAATTTTTAAAACCAGAATCCATGTAAAACATCATGTCCTGGACTTTTCTGACTTGGTATTTTTTGAGTGTTGCTCATAATGAATCGAGTGGTACGAGGATCATTAAATAAGTTTCCAGACTTTTTTCGTATGGGCACTTTTATTGATAGTATGCATATGAAACTCTAGTCCCCCTTCGAAGTAATCTCCTCCGGCTGCAATGCACTTTTTTGACCGTTACAACAACTTCTGGAAGGCCCCATGGAAGTCCTCTCGTGTGAGCGTGTCAATGACCTTCGTCACAGCCTCTTTCATCTCCTCAATTGTCTCATAACGACAGACTCTGAGCTTAGGGAATAAGCAAAAGTCCCAGGGAGCAAGGTCTGGACTATAGGGAGGCTGAGGAACTGTCTTGATGCCCATCTTGGTCAAATAGTCTGTGACAAGGATGGAGTTGTGGACTGGTGCATTGTCCTCGTGGAAATGCCACTGACCCGATTTGAAGAGTGTTGGCCTCTTTCGATGGAACCTCTTGCTGAACTCCCTTAAAACCTCAACATAGTAACCCTAACCCTAACCCTTTGGCCAATCAACTATGGTGTATTGACTTCTTAACTCCTGCCACACCTCTCATCATCCCTCACAGACTCCCTGGCTTCCTTGAATCTCTTATGCCACTCAAAAACTGATGCTCGATTCATGCAAGATGGTCGAAAAGCAGTCTGAAGCATTCCATACGTTTCTGTGGTATTTTTCCAAGTTTAAAACAGAATTTTATTGCATATTATTCTTCTAAGTGTCCTCACGTCCAGATTGCATTTCTAAAATTCACCAGCTGTGACAATCAGGCTGCTGTAGCTGTTCATTTGAAGCTGAAATCATAAAAATTCTCAGTCATCTCATAAGATGTATAGCAATAACATAGTGAATTTTCAAGAGTCTACGACAATTTCAAATGCCTGTACAAAAAAAGTCTGGAAACTTATTGAAGGCACCATGTATTTCTGCTTTTGTGCTTTCTCCAGTCCTTGTAACACTTTTTCAGTGTTGTTTATCCATTCAGTTTGTCTGTTATGATCTCTACGTTCACATATTTTTCTCCAAAATTGTTTTGCTTCCGTCACATTCGGTTGTGGGTATATCTTCGCACCTTTCCCCCTTACTTGCTCGGAGAATTTTATTTCGTTGTTTTGAAATGCCCTGTTTTCTCTGTATTGTTTGATCCTATCTCGGTATTTTTTAGCCTTTCTTCTTTCGCCAGAACCTTCTGTATTATTATTATTATCATTATTATTATTATCCTTGCGAGTTTTTCACATCATTTTCAGCTGGGGATTTTGAGTGACGTACTCTTACATCCCTAGGATTCTTCTAATTATATCCTAGCCGATTTCAACAGTGCTGTGGTCTTGATTATTTTTCTTATCTCCAGTTACTCTAGTCTCTTGATGACAGAGCACCGTTTAACTACAATTGTTATCACAGTCATCATCACATTTCACAACTATTTCAGCTTTCTGGCAAGATCCTGATATTTTTCATTTTCTTTCATTTTGACTCGATGATGCCAAGTTTTTTTTCTTTTTGTTAATTAACACTAGGTCTGGTCTGGATTTAATCTTGTATCTCAGAGTCTCAGAGAATTTTCTTGGAAAAATTCTGGTGTGTGCATATACCATTTGTTAGTATAGCCACTGTTCTCAGCGGTTCACCTTTCTCATTTGGTCATGCCTACTCTTATATTCCGTTTGTGCCAATTTCATAGGTTTCATTCTTTGTTCACTGGCATATAAACCTACGAGAGTTATTTAATGCCAAAGCTATCCTTGTCAGGAGGATCTGGGTATTAATACATTTCCTGAGGGAATTCATCGAAAAGTGAACGTAATAGCGTGATTTGAGTGCGAACTTGCTTACTAAATGTCATAGTCTTATACATTAGTCATGATGCCACAGGGTCACCTCATTTTAATTTGATACATTCGCTTATTATGTGGTTAATTGATTCATCTCTGTCACCTCATAACTCATAATAGTTATTCTTCAAAGTATTACCAATTTTTTCTTTGACTAAATTATTTCTTATAACATTATTTGTGATGTTATTAAAAGAGATTCAGTTTCTCTCTTCAGATTTCCCTTCCGTTAAATGATGTGTATTTTCCTAATTTGTCGCATGAAATATCTATACAGTTGTTTTTGTTATTGTAGTTTTCCTGTTTGTCTTTATGTCATTTGTTGATAATGCTGCTACTAGCAGTCTTTCAGTAGTCTTTTTAAAATGTTTTTCAAGTCCTTGAAATCTTGAATACACGCCATGCACAATTCTGGTGAATATTCTTCCCTATTCTTTTTTTTTTAAACGTACAGTTTGTCTATATCATTCTTTGTGAGTAAAGCCTGTGAGTCGTCATCTCTTTCCTTGTTCTCCGATCCAAATTTCTGAGTTTCTCCCTCGTCCATTTTAAGAAGGATCCCGAGTATCTTTCTAGAGAAATTGCCCAGATATTTATTGCTTTCATTAGCTTTCTGCTGCTGAGCTTGGGTTAGAGAAGTTATTTTATTTTACTGAGGGACACTTTTCTAACTTTTTCTCTCATCTCCGTTTGCCTTATGGTATCTGCTTCTAATGTTCCCAGCTTTTTGTAGTTTTCTTCTTCTCCATGTATTCTGATGCTTTCTTGATTGCGTAGTTGAGTTCTTTCCATTGTTTCTCATGCTTTTCTTTTTTTTTTCATTTTAATTAGGCATATTTTCTTTATTTCCATTCCTTTATCTTGGCTGTATATTCTAATAGTTAGTATTAGGGTTTCTATTCTATTTTAGTCTAGGCAAATATCTTAATATCTTTCATATGCAAGAGGTGGTAACCATTAAACCACCCAGAGTTGTGTTTAGTTTAATTCAAAATAATTTATAAATTTTAAGTGTGTTAAATGCCAAGAGGATGCTTTTGAAGAACATAAACGTTTTACTCATTTCATTTCAGCATACTGCTTAATACTTTTTGATCACATTTTTTATATACATATGGACGATTCCATAAAGAACACCCCTAACACTAAGGATAAGGGGGTAAAATGTACGCTGCAAGATTAGTCCTAAGGCAACACTGTGAAAGATAACACAATGGTAGTTGAAAACAATTGTATCATGCGCTTGTCTCGTTTGCGCATCCTTTCTATTCTCTAGAATATATCATTGAAAAAACAAAGCAAAGAAAATTCGTTGAACCTTATTTCGCGTATAAAACTTACAAACGCATGAAAGACAAATTCAATACGAAATCTTCCTTGGCTACACTTACCAGCAAGTCAGCAATATCGTGTTTGGTTTACAGACAATTGCAACTTTATATATTACTTTTTTTTAATTTAAAAAAGTACTGTCATAGAGTAGTAGGTCGCGTCTTTTGAGCTAAAATCGCAAATCAACAAGTGACTATACGGAAAGTGACAAACATACAACAGGTTGCTCATTCAAAGGGATTACAAATGTTGCTTCAATAAAGAAAACAACTCAAGTAGGTTTGCCATAAAACTGTCCGGTGAAAGAGGCCAGCCCCATGATGTAATACTGTTGTCTTGTTTTACTTTCTTTTTACTTCTCAAAAACTCTTTTCCTTTCTTTTGCTTTTTTTGTCTGTTTCATAAGTATAAAAATAAGCAAAATGGCTCGAAGCTAAACGCAGGTTTTTGTGTATCAGTTACAGGCCCAACGAGGAAGAGCCTCTCTTAAATATGCCGACTGAAGCTCAAGTGTCTCGAGGTTTTATTTGAAACAGAGCCAGAGGTTGTCAGAAAAGCCAGCAACATTAGTGCAATATTTCAAATCACAAAATGTTCACTTTTTCTTGTAGTCTCCCATGCTCAATGTTTTCATTTTTTGTTGAAATATTTCCGAAGCTTAAGACACGACTTTATGCGACCGAAAGATTTACTTGCATCAATCTATCTGACTGTTTGCTTTGAAAATCGTTTTTTTTTATTTTCGGGAGTTGGGTCTGTGACAGCGCTATTCAATGCTAGTTGAAAACTATCTTAATCGACACACTTTCAATGACTTATCTGTCAATTTAAAGGAAATCAACCGGAAATTTACGAAGATTACTTGCACATCAACAGCGATGGTAGATTATCCATATAAGTCTCGCAACTGAATGCTGCAAGCGAAATCGCTGTTTGGTTTTGAAATAAGTGTATTGAATGGCAAGACTATTTGGAAGAAAATTAATGTTTTATTCATTGTTCATTTTTGTCTTAGTTAAAAAGTATTGAGATTTAAGCCGTATTCAACATTATTTATTTTGGTCTATTTAAAAATATTGAGATTTAGGTTGTATTTACCTTAGCAAAAATGAACAATGAATAGAATGTTAATTTTATTCAAAATAGTCCTGTTGACATGTAACATTTATTTTTAAATTGATCGGTGATTTTGAGTAAAAAATCACTCAGTTGCGAGGAAATCTACTTAACTAGTATAAAGTGCATTTCTCTTCCAATATGAGATACTCACGCTTATATCGATAGAAAACATCACAGTTCAGGGATTCAGCCGAAGGAAAAGAATGACGCTTATTTTATTTAAAAATTTACGACACTCGCGTTATTCAAGAGATTCAACTACATACTTGTGCTTAAGAGGAACTTTGATTTATGATGACGAAATCATTAATTTTTGGGAACTATTTTTCTAGACAAAAGTTCCCTCTAGTTCTCCTTATGTTTCAATTTCAACCTTATTATTCACCTATTCACGAATATATACGGATTAAGAAATGTTTATACGCTCTGCAGTTCGTCAAGATAGTCGAGTTTAAGAAAAAATTTTGTTTAATATTTGGGTTTAGCATCAGTGCAAAATATCTTCTCTATCAATGACTTTGGTAGGCCAGTGGAAAAAGAGTAAATTGGTGCAACACAATTTTACCATCCTCACTATTTCACCCACTATTGTACTAAGCTTGACAAATTAATGGAAAAATGCTGAGTCTGCTCCGTCATGAAATTAATCGGCTTAAGTAATCTTGCTTCGTAGTAAACTGTCAATTACTATGACTTATACTTAAAATCAACGAAAAAATATCCTCATAACTTAAAATATAGTTGTCTAGCTACTTTTTCTCCTCTATCCGTCTGATGATTGTGAGATATATTTGAAACTTATTTGAAAGTAACAGAACAAGGAGAAAAAAAATTGAATATTTTAGGTTTTAGACCCACTCTGACATAGCACTGTTTTATGCAACTTTTTTACTTGTATTTTATCTACTTTATCATATATATATATATATATATATATATATATATATATATATATATGTGTGTGTGTGTGTGTGTGTGTGTGTGTGTGTGTGTGTGTGTGTGTGTGTGTGTGTGTGTGATAGTAAGGACTAATTATATCATGGCGAAAATTGATAATACACAACAGAATAGGAAGCGCAGGTTATGCAGCGACAGAGATAAGTACAGTTAATCACATAAGTGAAAGCAGCAAACTAGCTCAAAAGAAATACAACCCTAGACACAAGTAGTTGGAAAAGGTCATCCACTGAGAATTACACAAGAGATTAAAATTTGACCATGCTATCAAATGGTATATGAACAAATCAGAATTCCTCCTAGAAAATGAGATGCATAAAAATCTGTGGGCCTTAAAGATACGAACTGATCACCTAATCCCGGTTAGAAGAGAAGACTTCGAGTTAACTGACAAAATGTAAAGAACTTGTGATCAGGGGGAAGAATAAAAAATACTAGGATTTTGTTAGAGAATTAAAAAAACATGAACGTAACGATGATACCAACTGTGCTTGGAACAGCTCTCAAGGATTGTAAGAAAAGGAAAGGAAAGCTGAAAATTAAACAATATATATATATATATTCTTTATCAAAAGTAAATATTGTCTGCTTGTACCTTTCTTTTAATTTATTCATCAGGACATAGGGTAAATAATAGTGTATTACTCCTGTATTAATTTTGTACTTACCCAACAACGTATTTCTTCTTTGTTTAATGGCATATCAACCTTCATGGTTTATTTGATGCCAAAGCTATCCTTTTTGAAGAAAAGCAGTGATCTAGGGAACCCTCTTATCTCCCAAGCTATGGGTTATTTGACCCATAGCTTGGGAGTTAAAGTGTTTTATTTATCTTTCCCACTGGATTTCGAACTTACAGTCGAGCACTTTAGTCACTACTGTATGTGAACTCACCCCACTTTTCTGAGTATGATTCAGATCAGACGTAGTTGATATAATTGGCATACAGAACAGTCTTTCAGCTTAAAATAAAAGTGTAGTATCGATACGTTCTACCACGGATCAAAATTTAATAACTGTATTACATTGTTTAAAAAACCTGAGATACAAAATGAAACAGTTGCAGAAGTAAAATCATATGCTTTTTTTAAAATTCAAAATCTTCTAAAGAACTCGTAGGGCTCCCTAAGAAAAATGGTTCGTGAAGTTATTGGTGCTTTTATTCTAGAAGAAATGAAGGATTATAATTAGCATTTCAGAGTTTATATATATATGTATATATATATATATATATATATATATATATATATATAATAGAAACATGTGAAAAGTTGGATAAATAAAACATTTAACTCAGACTTAGATTCGGGATATTTTGTTTGGGCTTTATTTCATTTTGCTTATGAAGATGAAATTAAGCTAGAACGAAATATCACACATCTAAATCTAAGTTAGGTGTTTGATTGATCCAACTTTCCTCATATCATACTGTCAGATTCACTATAAATCTATCTTCCAGGGCCATAACAAATATATATATATATATATATATATATATATATATATATATATATATATATATATTTATGGCCCTGGAAGGGGTCACAAAGAGAACAGAACACCACGGTTATAGTATAGATATATATTTACTAGAACAACGGATGGTTTCAAGAACATAGGACGGTAAGCTAGCTCGCATAACCGCGCAGGAGTGAGGTTAGCTTCTGGATCTAGACTGACTTCGTATTGCTGCGTCTTCCGGCATCAAGGAGGGTGGTTGAGTCCATTTGTAGGTGATTCCGCCACAACACCCCCCCTCCCAAGCTGATTACTCCGACAGATGAAATCAGTATCTCTTTCTTTGGGCAGACCAAAAGAGGGTCCGTGAATTTCCTTTTCAAACCACTGCGTCGTGGTTCTGGCATGGTTTGGGGAGTTTCGATAACAAATGTGTCGTAGACGGTGTCAATTGCCTCTACTTCCTCCTGCGGCTGATCCACTATGTTCTCGGTGGTGCGTTTCCTGATTTGGTTGAGGTGTCTCTTACGTTCGAATTTTGGGCCCTGGATAATGTATGTGACATTGTCGATTCTTTGGGTTATCGTTCACAGTTCCCAAAAAGAATCGTTGTTTCTGAAGTGTTTGAAGTAGACTTTGTCACCAAGGTTGAATTGTTTGAGTGGTACAGTAGAGGTTCTGTTTTGTAAGGTCTGTTTTGGTTGCAGTTTTTCGAACACTGATCTAATTTTCGACCAAACATGGCTTCTGCTGGGGATCGGGCTTCTGGTATGTTAGGGTTTGCCGTGATCCTGTAGACCAGGAGAAATTGTTGAAGGGACTTTTCCTTAGGCGAGCAATAAGCTTTCTTTAATGCCCTTTTTAGCGCTTCCACGAAGCGTTTGGTTTGTCCGTTGCTTCTGGGGTGGTACTGTGGGGTCGTGATGGGTTTAATTTGGGAGGTTTCGCAGAATTCCTTGAACTCTGACGAAGTGAATTGGGTGGCATTGTCACTAACTAGACAACCCACGACACCAAAACGGGCAAATAATTCGTGTAGCAAATTATTAGCAGTTGCTGTGGTAGGTTTCCTACATCTTAGGACCTCAGACCATTTAGAATAGTTGTCTACCACTATTAAATAATAGAAATCCTCTAATGGTCCAGCGTAATCTCTGTGAATCCTGGACCACGGTTGTTCGGATTTAGGCCAGGGTTTGTAGGTAATGGGCGGTGCCTTAGCAGCCAAGACACAACATTTACATGTTTTAACCATATTGGTGATATCTTGATCCATGGATGGCCAATAAACGAAACTTCGCATTAGGCTTTTCATCCTGTTGGTGCCTGGATGGCCCATGTGGAAATTCTTTAATATTCTTTTTTGAAGTGTTTTGGGGATAGTAATTCTTTCACTATAAAGCAGCACGTCGTCGCTAACAGAATAAATATCTGAAGTGACATCCCCTTGATAATTTCTGCTTTGTAGTTTTAATAAATTCGTCATTCATGGCTTCTGTCTTTATCTCTAGAAGAGTTACCGGTAGTTCGCGGATTGTGTTGTTGATCATTGTTTTAATTTCGCTATCTATGTGCCGCGCAGCGATTACCGAGTCCTCGAGGAGTTCCTTTTGGGTAGGAATTAATCTCGACAGACCGTCCGCGTGTGCGATTTGTTTTGAGGAGAGTCATAATTCAATAGGATAGTTCCCCATCTTAACAACCGGTTTGCAGTGAATGTATAATTTTGACCCCAAAATGGTTATCAACGGCTTATAGTCTGCTTGCAGTGTAAAATGCCTACCGTATAGATAACAGTGAAATTTTGAAATAGCATAGATAATGCTAAATCCTTCTTTCTCTATCTGAGAATAGTTTTTTTTTCAGCCGGAAGCAGTGTTTTGGATTCGAAAGCGATTGGCTGTTTCGAACCATCTGGCATTTTGTGTAGTAGGCCTATGCCGTACTGACTAGCGTCGCTAGCAACTATTATGTCAAGTTCCGGGTTAAAGTGTGAGATGAAAAAGGTTGGGATTTTTTAATTTCCTCAAATGCTGCCTGGTATTCAGTCGTCCACTCCTAAAGTTTGTCCTTTTTTAGAAGCTGGTTCAGTGGTGTCCGCAGCTCGTGCATTTTAGGGATAAAGCTTTGGTAATAGTTTGCGAGACCTAAAAAACTTTGTAAGTAAGTAAGTAAAGTTAGCGACCATAGTCGAGGGTGACCCGAAGGCTCCCTTTTCGATAGCTACTACACCAAGGTGTAGGGGAGGGCGCTACTCCATTCCCAGGATTGCTCCACTTTACCCTTGAACCGTACCTTATAATGCTGAGTGTTAAGCAAGGTGGTATCAAGTTCCATTTTTAAAGTCTTTGGTATGACTCGACCTGGGATTGAACCCAGGTCTCCCGGGCCATTGGCGAACACTCTAACCGCTGGGCCAATGTCCCGGTTAAAAAACTTTGTAATTGTGCTGTATTTTCCGGTGCTGGCATATCCTTAATGGCAGTAGCTTTGTCTGGATCTGGGCGTCTGCCGTCTTTGTCTATGATGTGCCCTAAATAATTTATTCTTTATTGGAAGAATTCGTTTTTATTTTCCTTGACTTTGAAACCATAGTCTTGCAATCGTTTGAATACTGGGTGGATATGGTCTGTATGTTGTTCCATGTTTCTGCTAGCTACAATAATGTCGTCTAGATATGCGATGGCAAAGTCAAGGCCGCCCAGCATGGTGTCCATGACCTGCTGAAAAATAGCGGGTGCTTGACCCCAAACTCAAGTCTTTTCTATCTGTAAAGAGCTAGATAGGTGTTGATACAGAGAAGATTAGCGCTGTCATTGTTGACTGGGATTTGCAGGTAAGCGTCGCTTAAATCGATTTTCGGAAAAAAACGACCACCGTTCAGTTTAGTAAATACTTCCTCGAGACTGGGTAATGAAAGTCCTCTAAGGTCGCATTCAAACCAGTCGAGAAGTCAGCAAAAACACAGATTTCCCCTGATTTCTTTCTAACATAGACTACGAGGGCAGGCCACTGGTTGTATTCTGTTTTTGATTGGACCCTGACATTTCTAGTCTATCCAACTCCGGATTTATTTTCTCTAGGAAGGCAAATAGCGCGTTACGTTTTCTTATGAAAACTGGTTGCATGTTTTGCTTTAATTTTAGTTCTGCGGCCATTTTCGTACATTTCCCAAGGCCAAGAGTGAATACTTCTGCGATTTCTTTTTTAGTTTAAAGATTAAATTTTCTGTTGCCGATGAACACGATTCTGCTTTTCTGCCGAACGTAGATATAGGCAAGACCCATAAATTGAATTCGTGCATCCAGTCTGAACCGAATAGGTTTTTGGTGTTTTTGAGCACACACATTTTTAATTATTTTTTTTTTTACCAAGCAAAGTAACATTGGTAATCACTTCCTCCTCAAAACTGATTTGTGTGTCATTAACGGCCTTTGCTGTTTTATGGGATCTTAACATTGTGTGCTTTTGTAATTTCTTCCAAGTGTTGAAATTCAAAATTGTTAGATCTGATCTTGAATCCAATTGGAATTTGATATCCTTGCCAAGAATTTTAACAGTTACATAAGCTTTCTTCTTGGATATCTACGGATTTGTTAGGCGCACTCGGCTTTTAGTTTGATTTTTGTTCCTGCAATGGGAACTTTTGTGTCCTATTTTTTTACATACTAAGCATTTTTTTGGCTAAGTATGGGCAATCCTTTACCCTATGCATGCCTCCGCACCTGTAGCAAAGACTAGGAATTTTTCTTTTTTCGAATTTGTCGTCAGATTTGCGAGGATATATGTGATAGTTTTTTCTATCCTGTATTTTAATTTGTTTTGTAAGTCTTGGTTTGTTTGACTACTCTTTTTATGTACGAAATGCCAGATTCGATATCTTTAGAGTCTTTTTTAATAATTTCAATTTTTTGACAATCTTCTGTTAGTTTTTGGAGAGTTAGACTTGGTTCACTTTCTAACTTAGTTAAAACGCGCCGTCTAATTTCTACATCTCTACCAGAAGTAAAAGTCCCTGTGCAAACACTAGGCACTTGAAGTTGTCCGCCGTTAACTCCGATGATTTAAATTCGTCGCAGTGTTTATTCACTACAGCTGCGTACGTTGCAAAATCATCTTCGCCATTTTTTGTCAGGTTCATGCATTTCCACCTCTTGTGAAAGAGAGAGGTTTTCGGGCTGAACAATTCAGTTTGGAGTTTTACCGTCTCGTCGAACGATAGCTCCGAGGTTTTCCGTGGCAAAATGAAATACACGAATTCATTATGTTCAGTTGTCTCGAGCTTGCGTAATAGTAGGCGGGTCTTCTTCTGATCAGACCAGTTCTTGCAGTCAATACTAAAGAAGTCTTTGTAGCTCCTATAGTATGCCGTGAACGACTTATCTTCTTCCTGTTCATAGTTAAAATTGTCAATGGCGTTCCATATTGAATCTTGAGAAAATGCGGTATCGTTATCTGTATGCGCATTGTTCTTTAAGATTTGTGCCAGCAATTCCTCCGTACGCTATTGACGCTCGGATAATTATTTGTAGTGTTCGAACTGTAATTCCTCAGTGCGTTGGTGTCGATCTAATAGTAGTTCTTGTTTTTTCCCCATTTTTCATGTTGTTCCTCAGTGCGTTACTGTTGTTCTTTAATCTGTAGTTTTACCAACTTTGTCATAGCCGCCTGTAGTTCTTACATTTTGCTTGGTTAGTCCAAAATCTAAAAGATGCATTTTTTTCTCTATTTCTTCCAATAAAAAGAAATGTAGAGATTCTTTTTTATCAATGCTTTTTTTTTATCTTTTTTTTTTTTTTTGGAGTTTTCAAGATTTAGCCGTGGTCGGTTTGACGGACTTTTAAGATTTTCGGTTTGGCCGATTTTTCACTTTTGAAAAGTACAACACGGGATGGGGTGGGGTTGAACAGTAATTTATTTCCCGATATTTACGTTGGAACGATTTTAGGGGGTGGAGAAACGGTAATTCGTTTCACCATCCAAAACAACAAATAAACGTTGTACTTACAATTTGTTCAGTTGTAGTGCTGTGAGGATAGTACTTTGTAAGCGGTACTGATCTTTTCTTTAAAATAAGAAAATTTTGTTCGCGACCCGAAATTGCTCTGAATATTAACTGTTTGTAGTTGACAAACAGAGAGAAAAGAAAAAAAAAAGCATTCAGAGTTATTGTTGAAAACAAAGGCTTGGTTCTCCCCTTGGGTTCGCAATTAGTTCCCAGATATTAAAGGTGACGCTCGTTCTTAGTTGGCGAGAATAACTGGGCTTGTTGAGACGTGATACCCCTGTAATGTTTGAATCCACGTTCGTCGGTGTTATGACGAATATTTCGTGGGTATGCAGTTTCGAATTTTTAAAGTGTCCGTGTTAAGGTTGGACTTGTGGTTCCTGCGTGAGTCCGTATTTTTGATCTGCAAGTATTATGGGTTCGAATACCTCTTCGCCGGTGTTATGGCCCTGGAAGGGGTCACAAAGAGAACAGAACACCACGGTTATAGTAGAGGTATATATTTACAAGAACAAAGGATGATTAGCGACTTCGCATAATCGCGTGGGGGCGAGGTTAGCTTCCGGATCTAGACTGACGTCTATTATGGAGAGTGGTTAGTAGGTGATTCCGCCTCAACAGCTATTTAGAATAAACGAAAAAAAATTTACAACAACCTAGTAAGGTTGAAAAAAAAAAGAAAGAAACTTTTCATTATAACGTGTTCTTATGTGTTCCAGCCCAGCCAGCATCGAAAAAATATTAGGCGGGAATTACAATTCGTTGCCTATGAACAAAAAAAAATCCCAAGATAAGGACTCAACGACTGAAATACTACTAATAAACTATTTATAAAAAAAAAAGAAAAGAAAGCATATCAATATTCATTGTATCAGCATCTAAAAATGAATGGATAATGGAATGACATTCCATACCGCACAAACAGCTCTTTCTCCAACCTCAGAAGGCTTCAAGCAAAGATCAAGGTGAAGATTGATATCGTCAACGAGTTTCTGTTCTCTAACGACTATACACTGAGCACTACTACAAAAAGCTAAACCTCTTTCACACGACCTTTCTGAGGAAGATTCTCGGCATCACTTGGCAAAAACACATCCCCGACACCGAAGTTTTAACTAAGGCTTCTCTTCCCAGCATCTACATCATCGTGATGCAATCACAGTTTCGTTTGGGCCGATCATTTTGTCCGCATGAAAGATCACTGCCTCCCAAAGAAACTGCTCAAGGGCGAACTGTCTCAAGGCAAGCGCTCCCAAAGAGGCCAGAAAAAACGCCCAAGGTCACGCTGGTGCACACTGAAGGTCTCCATGAAATCTTTTGGTATCGCCCCTAATTGCCTGGTATTCCTGGCATAAGACAGTGACAAGTGGCGTGCAGTTGTCAGACGTGGAGCGAAAGTCTGTGAAACCAGAAGAAACGCAGCAACTGAGCTGCGCAAGAAACTTAGAAAAGGCACTGTCATATCAACCCCTGCCACCACTATTCCTTGTTCTTACTGACCAAGACTCTTCCGCGCACAGATTGGTCTCATTAGCTATCTATCACTCACGGATGCCTTCATCAATCATATGGTTGATAAGATGGTTCTTATCGTTTACGATGAACAAAGAAGAAAAATTTATAGTTTATTAAGTATTATTGTACTATGTCATTTTAATAAACTTTATTGTTGGATTTGAAATGAAAAAAGCGTGATTTGTTGCTACAATTATTATTACTTGTTTTTCCTCTCATTTTTCATGTAGTTCCTCTGTACGTTGCTGTCGTTCTTGCTGTTCAAACTTTGTCATAGCCGCAGGTAGCTCTTCCATTTTGCTTGGTTAGTCCAAAATATTAAAAATGCACAGTTTATTTCTCTATTTCTTCCAATAAAAAGAAATGTAGAGATTCTTTTTTCGCTAAGATTTTTTCATTTAAGATTTAACCGTGGTCAGTTTGACAGATTTTTTAAGATTTTCGGTTTGGCCGATTTTTTCTTTCTGAAATGTACAACGGGGGTGGGGATGTAAATTTGAAAGAGTTATCTTAATCCATTTTTTGTTTGATCTGAAGAAGTTCTGTTAAGTTTTAGAGCATTGATTTATAAGGATACTTTTTAACAGGATGGAAATGAATTTATTATCTTAATCTGACCGGTTGTCCTTTTTTTAAATATATATATATATATATTTCCTTGAACAATATAGACATGTTTTGTCTACATATTTTTGTATATATCCTTTCCTGTTGCCGAATTGATTTCATATTATCCGGCGGGAATTGCTTAATGAAACTCCCATAACTTATTGTTATCCAAGTACTTTCTGTCCGATCTTGGGCCATCATCAGGGGTGTGTATATTGCAAAAGCGATGTGATTTTTCCATGTACGATGCTACTTTGTAAGTGTTTATTATTTTTACTGTTGTGTTGTTGTGTTTTATTCATTTCAACAAGTAGCAGCAGTAGCTAATGCCATTTAAGCACATTAGTGCTAGATTCGAAATTGATTCTATTGAGTTTGGGTTCGAAACTGGAGAGGATATATACAAAAATATGTTGACAAAAAATGTCTATATAGTTCAATAAAATATACATTAATGAAGAAATGTTGCCGAAACATACACACACACACACACATACACACATATATATATATATATATATATATAATGACCTACCTATACCCCAAATAAGGAATGTCCTGTATATATCTAAATATCAGTGTGATGCTGATTATATAGGCCGCCCGCATATACCTTCAGCATCTGAGTAGCTTTCGCAATTACAGAAGTCATCTATTTATTTATCGTCATCTGCAAAACTCCAATTTCATGTCGGACTAGCTACTCAGTCAATTGTTTTTCTGTCGAAGGCAAGGCTAGAATCAAAATACGCAACCATATTAAAGGCATTGAGGAGTAAGACCATTAAGACTATTTAGGAAGTCTGGAGAGTGGTGTTTTTTTAGTTGTCTCTCTTCTCCAAGTTCTTGCTTATCACTTCAGTTTTGATAGTTTTATAGTTTTTGTCATTTGTCATTTCCAGGTTGAATCTATCGAAAATGCACCAGTCGAAAAGGCCCTTTAGTTTTGTTTTATTTATTTACTTTAACTTGTTTTTAGTTATGTTTATTAAATACGATTACCCAGTTCAAATTAATTAAAAGAATTCTATATACAGCACAGATTGATAATTAATTTAAACAGGGGTATCATATTTGATTTATTTAATTTATATATATATATATATATATAAATGGTTAATTTTTCTATTGGTGTTATTCTTCAATAGACGCTACTCTTAGAGATGAGTAGCAGTAGTTTCCTGACTGAACAATATGATCCTGACTGTTGACTTATGTGATTCCTCTGATCAGCATCTGGTGAAGGTCGCCGTTGACCTAACTTTGGATTCATCCACTTTCCTTCACACCCACTTTTGAACTTTAATTCCAGCGCAACCAATACGAAAGAAAAACGACTGACTGTTTAGTTATGCATCTTTCTAGATAATATATTTTGTTTATTTATATTTTGGAACCAGCAAGTTACGCTTGCATAACAGTTTGACTACATGGCCTTTTATTTAAATATGAGAAAGAATGATTTTTACTTCGATCATTTATAGAAATATGCAGAAACTCGGATACACATATTTTTACATATCAACAAATTAAAACAAAAAAGATCTTCTGGAGAGTTTTTCACATCAGCGTTAGCTGATGGTCTTTCACTGGAGTCTGAATGATAACAAGTCTCCTCAATTCTCCAAGACTCTTCTCAGTATTCTGGCCGATCTCAGTAATGCTGTAGTTTAGATTTTCCCCACTCGTCCTCAATTTCCAAGTCCTTTAGTCCTTTTACCAATCCTGTGGTGGCTTTACCAAGAGCATCAATTACAATTGGTATTACCGTTACTTTCATGTTCCATAATTTTTTTCAATTCCTTACCAAGGTTCAGGTACTTATCCTTCTTTTCGCTTTCTTTTAATTTTACTTTGTGGTCAGCTGGGAAAGCAAAGTACACGATTCTGCAGGTTCACTTTTTTTTGTTGATTACACTAGTTTACAAAGAAATTGAGGCAAGCACAAAAATACACGTTTTTACCTAATTTGAGGGTGCTGAAATCCGTTTTTACTCATCACCTCTAGTTTTTTATATATGTATAGTGTGCATTTTGTGCATATACGGTACATAAAGGTGTATATGAATTCAAGGTTAATTCTAATATTGTGAGACTTATGGCTTAATTTTTAGTTATTATGCACTAAATGTAAGTGATAGCATTACATTATATATATATATATATATATATATATATATATATATATATATATCAAGACGGATTTTTAGAGTTAAGGCAGCAGGTCTCAATCCACACTCTGGCAGTCATTGGAAGAGGTTGTCTCGCAGGCGGCGCAGGAGGTTGGTGTCCCTCAACTATCGTGTTACACATCTTTTGGGTCACTAAATATTAGTATTACATTTTCAAATGCACAGTTAGTTTTACTTTGTTATATTTTCAGATTCTCCAATGGCTTCAAGCACGTCAAAATGTCGAGGATGCCTCAACAAGGCTAATTCTTTCTGCTACATGTGTGGGGACTTCACAACTGTTGCACAGCGTCGAACCATCACTTCCCTCCTCAGAACCGCCTACTTTCACTATTTTGATTCTAAAATTGGTGATCAGGACAAGTCTTTGGCTCCACACATCTGTTGTAAACCCTGCTACAATGGACTAACTGCATGGTTTAATGGCAAGAAAGCGGCTTTCAACTTTGCAGTCCCGATGGTTTGGGAAAAGACGCGAAACCACGCTGATGATTATTATTTTTGTTTAACTAATATAACTAGTTTCAATGCATCTTCTAGGAAAAAGATCAAATATCCCAACCTTCGATCTGCTATGAGACCCGATCCCCATTCAGATGATCTTCCTGTACCCTCACCTCCAGTAAATAAGGATCTTCTTTCCTCATCAGATGAAAAAATGCCTTTAAGGGAGGATTCTGCCGAGTCAATATCTTTGGAAGATATTGAGTCTACATATTCAGGAACAAGTGGCAATGAGCTACACTGGATCACGCAAGAAGACTTGAATGATCTTGCTCGTGATTTGTATCTGTCAAAATAGTAATCAGAGCTCTTGGCTTCTCGGCTTAAACAGTGGAACCTAGTCCAGGAAGATGTAAGGATCACCAGTTTCAGGAATCGGAACAAATAAGGTCATTGGTCTTCTTATGGGTATGCAAGCGGGCTTCGCAAAGTACTGTTGTTTTCTCTGTGTCTTGGATAGTCGTGCTGTATCCCAGCATTACGAGCAGAAAGACTGGGGATCTAGAAGCACTTTTGTTCCTGGCGAACACAGCCTCAAAGAGAATCCACTGGTGGACATGAATAAGGTACTTCTTCCTCCTCTTCACGTCAAGCTTGGTTTGATGAAGAATTTCGTGAAGGCGTTGCACAAAAATGGTGCCGCCTTCCAACACTTGTCTACTGTGTTCCCAGGTCTTAGTGCTGCTAAGCTCAAAGAGGGCATCTTTGTCGGACCTCAGATCCGAGAAGTGCTGAAGGATACTGATTTTGAGGAGCTTCTTAACTTAAAGGAACTGAGAGCATGGAAAGCATTCAAATCAGTCTGTAGTGGCTTATTTGGTAACACACGCGTACCAGATTCCCAAGCCTGTATTGAGAAGTTGCTAAAGTCTTACGAGGATATGGGGTGCCGAATGTCACTCAAGATTCATTTTCTCCATTCCCACCTCAACTTTTTCCCGCCAAACCTTGGAGCAGTGAGTGATGAGCATGGAGAAAGATTCCACCAAGACATTACGAAGATGGAGAGCAACTATCAAGGCAAATGGAACCCCGGCATAATGGGAGACTTCTGTCTCTTGCGTGACATCCTGGAGGCAAAATACACCAGATCTTCTAAGAAAACACACTCTTGACTGTCTGTGGTACTATGAATTGTGTAATTGTGTCATCCAAGTATATTGATTCAATCAGTGTTCTTTACCTATCCTGTTTTATCTGTTATAAGCTGCTGAAACTCTTGAAATATGCACATATATTCTCTGTTTATACTAAAATGAGACTATTTAAAAGCCAGAAAACTAGATGTGATAGAGCAAAACTATTTATAAATTTGAATTCAGCACACCCAAATAAACAAAAAACACATATCCCCATTCTTGCCTCAGACCAAAAATTTATTTTTGTAAACCAGTGTTATTATGAGGTCTGGTCTTCTGGATGAGATTAGGTGATCCGTTTATATCTCAAAATCTCAGAGGAGTTTGTGCATTTCATTCTCCAGGACAGATTCTGGGCTGTGCATATACCATTTATTCGTATGATCAAATTTCAGTTTCTTGCACAGTTCTGAGTGGATCACCTTGCCTACT
The DNA here is from genome assembly GCA_963585895.1 of Sepioteuthis lessoniana. NCBI lineage: Eukaryota > Metazoa > Mollusca > Cephalopoda > Myopsida > Loliginidae > Sepioteuthis > Sepioteuthis lessoniana. The sequence continues at coordinate 53,567,521 of OY757915.1, forward strand.
CAGTCATGTTTAGTCTTATCCTCTCTGTGTGCTAATTTGCTGCATTCACTTATTATGTAATAGATCGTTTCGTCTCTATCACCACATAACCTATATCTGCTGTTTTGTTGCGTCTTATGTATTCTTGTTTTGATATGGTTGGTCCTTATGGCGTCGTTTTGTGTTACTATTAGAAGAGATTAAGTTTCTCTGTTAAGGTTTTCCTTAGCCACATCCACGTTTTCTCGTATGAGATATCGCTTGTTCGTCGCTTAAAACATCCACAGATTTGTTTTTCCTCCCACTTTTGTTTTCTGGTTATTTCCATTCTGCTGATCCTCGTCTGGTCAGTATTGTCTCTGGCGGCTATAATCAGTCTTCCTCCACGTTTTTCTACGTAGTCTTCAGGTCGTTGTATCGATACGTCAACACTGGCTTCAATGCTAGCAAGTCCTCTTCCTCTCATTTTCCTTGACACATAGTCTGTCAACGTCATCTCTGGTATGCAAGGCTTTATGCATGGTCATTAGTTTTCTTGTTATCTGATCCATTTGTTTAAGTTTTCTCTGGTACACTTCAAGAATGGTCCCGAATATCCTACGAAGGAGGCAGCCCAGGTTTTATCCCTTTGATAAGGTTATTATTTTGATATTAAAATGCTAATATATATATCATTTTTATATTAAAATGCTAATATATATATTATTTTGATATTAAAATGCTAATATATATATATATATATATATATATATATATATATATATATATATATATATATATATATATATATATATAACGGAAGAAATGGACGTTAGAATTTGAGACGAATATCATACCGTTCAAGTATAGTACCTTAAAAAGAAAACGTCAATGACAAGTAAAAGAAAAATATAATTAAATTAATATATGTACAGTCATTGATGATCTATCTATAAATAAAAGGAAATAAAAATAAATTACTGAATTTAGTATCACTCAGTTTCATATTTTAATGTACTATAAAACGTGTACAATAACTGTTGTGAAATAAATTTTGTGCAAATTTAAAAGATCAAAAGAAAAGACAAGTCATGTACAAAGTCTAAGTACTCCTCGACATAATGTTAAAATATAAACAAATGAAAAAATAAAATCACTTGCGCCAAATTTATAATTAAGTTACATATAATATTGTTAATTTTTTTAGGACGATGTTCCATAGTTTTTTTAAAAATAAAGCAATTCATGTATTAGTTTAATATCATAAATAAATAAATTTTAATCATAAATTTGTACAAATAATTCATATATAATTTTAGATTTCTTATACATACATACATATATATATATGTGTGTGTGTGCGTGTGTGTGTGTGGAGAGAGAGAGAAAGACAGTGAGAGAGAGAAAAAGAAAGATATTAGGGAGCAAGAACGAAAACGAAAGCTAATCGTTTAAAAATGTTGTCCTCCTACCTGGGGGAGACCATTGCCCGAGACTTTTAATTTACAAGTGTTCTGCTAAAATGAGCATAGAATTCTCAATCTGCCTATCTTTCTATCTGTTTCTCTCTTTCCCTGTCTCTTAAATACACCCTCTCTCTCTCTATATATATATATATATATACGTGTGTGTGTGTGTGTGTGTGTGTGTGTGTGTGTGTGTGTGTGTGTGTTGACCGCCACCCAGCATCAGATTATTGAAGGGTGTTAATTACAAAAATTAGTCGACCACCAAGTTGAGTAGAAATGAGCTTAGCGGCCCTATGTCAGAGCAAATTATGCCAGCCTCCAGCTTTATCTCTATGCTCGGGTAACTGATCTGCTGCTGCCTATGCCCTCCTTGCATCTAGGAAAAAAGAAGTGGCAAGGAAAGAGATGGCCTTAGAGGGGTGGGGCTATGAAGCAATCACCTCTACCCCGTTCACCCCTCTAGAAATGGAACGAGAAAGATGGGAATTACAGAGGATAAAGAAAGACAGGGAAAACAAGACGCTATGAATAACGTTTGATAAGGAAACGCAACCTCTGCGCGTTTCTTGGCTGCTCCCCTTCATTTATTTACATTCCTGTGCTCAGTAGACCAATAAGGTAAAATCTTATGCTTGCGGTGCGAGAAGATAAAACATACACACACCCCTAAAAAAACAGTATAAATAAAGACCTTCATTAAAAAATCCGTAAAAGGTTTTGAAACTTCTTGCAAACATATAGCCACATATACAAAATCTAGATAGATAAAAGATATCCGGTTTTTTGCAGCGCTCGTCAATTCAAGTTTTACTATAAAAAGGTTAATATCCTTAAGCACTTGCTGCCATGCAGTTTTTCAGATGCTTAGCTCGCAAGACCATTGACAATGAGTTAATTCCCAATTTTGAGTCCCATTTTGAGCTGATGTCTATCGCACTTATGTGCATTAATTTGTTCCCTCTATCTCTTGAAACATATACTTTAACAGGATAAACATGATATGTTGAACGGAATATTGTTTATCGGGTCATAAATATTGGGATAGAATGGAGCTGATAAGAGCCCCCTCTCGTGAGGCATATTTTCTCAATTTAACTCACAAGCAACCATCAAATACCGTCGTTCTCTTTTTCCTTACCACCACTTTTCTTGCAGTGTTGGACAATCAGTTTAGAGTTCTCTTCACATACTCATTATGTCTCTTGTTGGTATCATCGCTCAGATGTGCGTGAATTTCACGATGAAAGTATATACATAAAAATATATACATGAAAAAAATATACATGAAAATATATACATTTATACATATATATGAAAGGTTTTTAGATATACAAAATTCCCTTATGTGGTCAGCGCTGACTCTGTCTTTTTCAATTTTTTCTTATATATATATATATATATATATATATTATACAATTAGAAGAAAGCTCAAAGCGAGTTCAATTGTCATTATAAATTTATTTTGGCGAAGAATATCATTATACTCTTCGTCTCATCAGACTCCACACGTTTAATTTGAGGATGAAAAACTGCAAATATGGATTAATGTCTATCTATGTGTATGAAAAAAAAAAACAAGGAAGAAGAAAGAAAAAGCCATATGAATTTAAATTCTCAGGCGAAAGTATAGGGGGTCAAACCAATAAAGAATTAGAAAAATTGTCTTCGGATGCTGGACATTTTTGTGTAAATTAAAGGCACCTGGTCGCTGCCAAATTTTTTTTTTCTTTTTTAGGAGGTGTATGGCCCCATTAGCTGAGGGATTTAACATATGTAAAAGGAGTAAACAGAAAAATGTATGAAGATAATCGTTTAGTTTACAAGTTTACATTATTCATGGAATTCCACCTGCAACGAAAATCTAGCATATGTTATGGGATGATTTACAGAAACACCATTTTCCTGGTTTCTTAATTTTTCTAATACTTTATTGTTTTAACTCCCTTTACTTTCACCTGAGAATTTAAATTCATATTGTTTTCTTCATTCTTCTGCCTTTTTTCCCTACATATATATAGACTGTAATCCATATTTGCTGTTTTTTAACCTCAAATTAAACGAGTGAATTCATCTGATGAGACGAAGAATGTAATGATATTCTTCGCCGAAATAAATTTATAATGACAATTAAACTAGGTCTGAGTTTTCAATTAATTGCATTACACACACACACACACACACACACACATATATATATAAATATATATATATATCAGTGGCGACTCTAGCCTATTTTTGCTACTCGTGCCCCCACCGCCCTCTGTTAACTTCAGTTCCCAACCCGTGGTCCGTGGACCCAAAGTAAGTGATCATAGTTGCTATTGCGTGATTCTCTATTGTATAGCACAGATTGACAAACGTACCTTGTATGGTGTTTTTTTTTGTAAACAATCAAGATACTATATAATTTGTAGTCTTGTTAATACAGTAGATAAGATCATTTTTTTTCCTTTCAAAAGTATAGAAGAAAAGAGAAGATGTTCATTACTATGACGAGAAAAATATGTTTATTAGAATAAAGAAACTGATGACAATATACACAGACACAGCTAGTAATTTCAATTTCGCTTAAAATAAAGATTATTTGTTGAAAATGTATTCAAATAAACAAATTTTAGTTACAGAATGTAATATATGCAACATGCATTAAAGAAATAGAGATCTGTTAGTGAAAAAAACGAATTAAAACACGCCGTTTAACCAACATTTACCATAGCGATGATGATGAGGTCGGGGACGGCTATAATCTGCTATCCCCCCCCTCTCTCTCTCTCTCTCTCTCGGACCCTCTCCCTCTTCCCAAGACAGCTGTCAACAGTCAGAATTTGCTAAGATTTTTGAGCACGGTGTTTGGGTTGCTCTTGCTATTGGCTACAGCCAAAAGCGGATTTCTCTAACATTACTGTTATTATAAGGGTCTAGTGCTCGGCACGGATTTGCGCGTGTTCAACATTATAGCCGATTTTATGGGATGTTCAATGAATCTGACAGTGGTAGGACAAAGACCATCCGTTGTATTATTCCCAGATATATCTATGAACTTTTGGCTACTTAGTTATCGAAACTTGAATAGATACGTAATTTAATTGAGATCAGACTAAGTATGTTTCCTTGAAATTAATGGATGATTTTTAATCCATTTTGAATAACATTGACCGCGTTATTAATCGTGCCGGGCACGAGTAGCACTAGTCCCGTCTCCGCCCCTTATATATATATATATATATATATATATATATATATATATATATATATATATATATATATATATCAACCACTCCGCACGAGCTAGATGTGAAACAAGATGAACTTTTTAGCTGAGTTTAACAGGTTAGAATGCAGAGTTTTCTTTCTCTGGACCAGTTGCCATACTAAAGTTAAAGTGCCTTATAAGCCCTTCTAGCTGGAGGGAGAATAGTTGTATGCAAGGGCATTAGCTCAATCTTAAATGCAAACAGCTACGTGCAGGCTTTGGACACAGGTTGTTGTGTCCATATCCTACAATGAAAACATTACACTACAAACGGTAATATATATATATATATATATACACACACACACACACACACACACACACACACACACACACACATATATATATATATATATATATATATATATATATATATATATATATCGGTGTGTGTAAGTCGTTATATGTGTGGTTGGAAGCTTTATTCATCAAGTATAAATTTTTGATATCAAGATGAATGCTAATATGTTTTATATTCTTCGGCAAACTAATAAGCAAATTTTCTGAAAAACAATCTCACACTTCTTAATTAAAAAAAACATGCTGAACCAATGTAAATCACTGGTAAATTCGTGGTATTATTATTCTAACAACCATGACTTTGACAAAATCTCTTCGGATCTTTTCATGGTTGTTTTGTCCATAGTCGTAAATATATGTGACACATGTCTGACATGCTCATTGCGAAACATTTGTAGAAACGCTTTCAGCAGACTGACCCCACCATTTCATTTTCTTTTGGTATCAACCGTTTCCTCTTAATTCTCTTAAATACAACATCCTAATTACGTTATACGACGCGTTTCTAGAAAACCAGGTCGGTGGTTCTTTTTTTTTAAATTTTATTTAACTAATTATATGGCTGAAGCTAGAACAGAACAGAGGTACTTCTAAAGATTTTCTGGTATTGTGTCGTGATCTTAGAGTTAGTTTTTGAAACTAGAAGTTCTATTTTGATGCCTTACTTTTTATATGGAGTATATGAAGCCTTGTCAATCATTATCGCTCTCTTTTCTCTCTCTCACTCTCTCTCTCTCTCTCCCTTTCTTTCTATCACTCTCTCCCTCATCTCATTTCATCTCCTTAGAAATCATGATTATGCTTGCAAACAGACATAAATGTAGTGATCCCTTACAGATATGGGAAATTTCGAAAATCCCCAAACAACTAGTATCCAGTGTCTGCTTCTTTGACGATTATTTCAACAAATTCCGTCATCATTTGAAAGCAAAAATTTCGTTGTATTGGATGAAGAAATAACGGCAAATCATATCATACGAATTAATTGTTATTTTAAACAACTTGGTTTTAATTTTTTTTTTCATGCACTTGTGGGACTGATTGATTTTGACGGCATGCTAACATATCTAGGGTTATTCAATACCTACACGTTAGGCAATTGCGTTCATATTTGCATTTTTGTGTAGTTATTTCTTAAGAATTTTCTTTGTACACTGTCCTAACAAATAATTTTTAAACATCTATTTTACGCATAGTAAGATCGTAAGAGGTATAACCCCTTCAAGTCAGAGTGTATCTGGAAGTAATGGCAATGAAGTACTCTCCACCCCAGATCCTGATCATGTGTCTTACCAAGGACACCCTATTTTTAGCGAGTGGTCTTAACTGTCGGCAGAAAATACAGTCAATGTATTCTAAGCACCACTGATAGGGCGGCTAACCACAGGCATTACGTATTATTAAAATATGTACAATACAACAAAATAAATCAAATAGATTAAACACGTGAATGAAACTACGGCAAGTAATATTTTACCCATTTATAATTTCATTATGAACAATATTTTCAGTTAAAGTAATTCATATTTAAGTACTCTGGTTACTTTCATTGTTAGATTGCACTGCTTTTACTTGAATATAATTATTTTAATCTTCCGTCTAGGTTTCCTAAAAATATTATAAATGTTACTAAGATAGCTTATTTTTCATTTTCGCTTAACTAAAAAAAATTTATAGGAAAGTGGCACATGCAAAACACGGAATATCAAATGGAATCGTGTTTGCATTACAGAATGTCCGAGAAGATTTAGGATGATCCCTACTCTATATTAAAAATTTATAATTTCTTATATTTCTAAATATACATACATACATATATATATATATATAGTTATAATTATAGTTGTGTCATAAAAAGAATGGCAGAAGTCTATTTTCATGTTATAGTGTTTTTGTTTAGTTATTCTTATTTTGGTATACGCCTGTATTTCTTCGTTTTATTTTTCCAGCTCTAATGACACTTGCAGATAGATAATTTTTTTTAGAAAATTAAACCTTGAGAATTCTGTCTTAATTTTTGAGTTATACTCCATAAGATGTTTTATCCCAGATGCTGTGCACTTTCTGTAAATGTTGCTATCTTTAGACATAGTAATGACGTGTGTGTATGCGCGCGTGTTAAGGCAGCTGATATTCTTGCAGGCATATTTCATTAAAGATGACAGACGGGGGTTTGCTGATGAGTTTTTTTTTCGTCTTTTCATGTTGGTGAGTAAAATGTTGCAACTTAGGATGAAGGCTGTTCAGACATTGTCAGAAATCTCTTATGTACATGATTTGCATTCGAATATATGCACTTCCAACCATCGTTGGTCATTGTCAAGGATGTGAGTACGACTAATTCATAGAAATAATGATGTTTTCTGTGAATCATTTTTTTTTATAAAAGCGTTCACTTGCAACTGACTTCATGCATAAACGCAGACTGTTATTGTTGATATGCAAAGAAATCACAGATCGGTATCACGTGATATATATATATGAATTCTTTTTCTTTTCATCATACAACGTGTGAAAGCACGTGCGATACGCTGCCCTTATCGGCTAAGCAGGGGTGATAAAGTTTCGGTAGCTCAAGGTGGTACTACCACTCCTAGCGCTACCAAGCAGCTTTTGCCAACGAACAGGGTATTAAAAGACTTATATATATATATATATATATATACGCCAGATCAACTAACAACCAATTTACATTGTACGTTCATCTTCATTTTTAGTGCAGTTTGTGATTTTTAAAAACGCGTTTACTTTCGGCCGTTTGCTGCCATTACTCGCTTAAAGTAACCGTTTCTAGATGTTACGTAATCACACGGGAATGGTGGTTTCGCGTGCATTTCATTCATGCTGAAGACTTTTCATTCTCGACCAAATCCGACGATGCATATTGCACCGTGGTCAAACGGCGTTTCAGCTTTCTCTGTTCCGATCTATATGTATCTGTCGGCTATTCGATTGTTTTTCTTCAGTTTTATCTTTTTTTATGCGTTACTGCCTTAAACCACTCCAGACAAACGTCATATATAATTCTGCAGAAAGATGTCATTGGTTTATCAATGTAACCCTTAAGATGGGTGGTGAGTAAAAAGAAAGCTTGTGGTCTAAGTTTGTCTATGTAGCTATCTGATTACCCTTGGGCCACTGAATTCTTGGCTTGCTAGGAATGTCTTCAGGATGCTGTCACTCAGCAATGGCCTCCTGAACATTGTGGGAGTGTTCTTGATTCATAAGCCCATCATTCTATTTACATTCTCCAGTAAGAGAATTACGACATTTGCACCAGCGTACCTTGTGGTTTCGTAACCCTCGTAATCACACGTTATACCCGGGTACACATCCAAGTTATTACCGTTTGAGCAAGTATCATGGGTGATATATTCTCCCTCCCCGCTACAGACACCCAAAAGGCATTTTCTTTTGTTGTACTGTTCATATATATATATATATATATATATGAACAATATATATTCTTTTTTAGTTTCCATGTATTACTGTCGCTGTATTATTACAATATCTGATTGAGCAGTTAGTTCCAAAAATGTTATTCTATTAGCAAAAAATCCAGTTGTTTTGTAGACTTAGATTTTGAGATCTATATGGTCGGGAAATTTTTAGTTTAAGTAGAAATATTGGAAAAAAAATTACTACCATAATTAGAAACTCCATTAATTATTTTTTCATTTAGATCACCTCTCATTCTTTTTCACTAATGTGAGTAGATAACCTTGATTTCTCTACTCTCAACCAGTATCTAACTGTTTACTCTTTTTATTATTTTTCTCATTCTTCTTTGGGGATGCTCCCGTGGTGTAATGTTTAAGGCGCTGAACTGCGTCATCGTTGTAAACGAATTCAAACGCCAGTCAAGCTATTACGTTCACTTTCGGACTAATACCCTAGGGAAAGATATGAACCCTTTATCCTCCCAGCTATGGGTTAAATAGTACCACTACTGTTCTAGAAGGATGGCTTTGGCATTAAATAAGATACAAAGGTTGATATGCCATCAAACGAAGGAACCAAATCAATCATTTATACAATCATGTATTCGACTCCAATTTCAATGTCTCAACACTGAATCCCAGGTCTGAGTACAATATTCTATATGAGGTCTTATATCTCATTTAAACAATGTTTGCCTCCCTTTAAATAGAATTTCTAACCATTAAACAGACAAAATATTTTTGCTTTAAAAAAAAATCAGACCCCCTTTAAAAACGCCTCTAACCTTTCCTCTCCACACCCCCTAAAAAAAAAACACGGAATCCATGGGAAGCAGCGTGGTGGACGTAAGGCAAGCGGATAAACCGTCTGACGGCCTAACGCAATGCCTCACCTGGTCCTGGGCGTATAAACCTTACGGTTCAACGGCCAGGATGGATTAGTTCGATCGGGGAACAGCTGCTGCTCATCAATAAGGGTGACTTCTATGGATGAGAATAAAAAGACCCATCGAAAGATAACCATGACCCACACTCAAACCACATGTATAAACCGCATCGCTCTTCGCACGGGTAAAAAAGGGGCGCGTCCTGCTGAGGTTGAGCCCTGACCTCAGTGTTCGAAAAATCAGCTACAGAGCTCAAACAACAAAAATTACTAAAATGCAAACAAACAATACAAATAGCGACATTCAACGTTAGAACCTTAAATAGAATAAGACAACTACCGGAGCTGGCTGCATCGACCGTAGAACATAACACAGATATAATATGCATTCAAGAACACAGATACGCACATAGCGAGGATATTGAATATCACGATACTGGCAATGAATGGACGCGAGCCACTGTATCAGCAGGGAAAATTCTGTCAATGCTACGATAGGAGGTGCAGGTATACTAATAGAACCAAGACCCTTAAAATCACTTAATAGCATAAAGAGAATACAACCAAGGATGATAGTAGCTACTTTTAATGGCAACTACCGAGCAACAATAATCTCCTGCTACAGCCCTACCAATGTTAATGAAGAAACTGAACTCATTGCCTTCTTCTCTCTTGTGCGTAGCATCCCAAAACACGAAAAAATACCACCCGAACAACGACCACCATAAACTATGACAGGGCCCTTCTTAATAATAACGATATTAGAGATAGATATGTGATAGCATTAAGAAACAAATTCGAAGCACTACAGGAGAAGACAGAAACACATACCCCGAATGACGACTATGAGAATTTCGTCAACGCCCACCTAGAAGTAGCAGCGAAATATATTTCAACACAATATAGAACAAAATGTAGAGTCCCATGGGAGACAAAACGAATTAGCTAGTATATACCTAAAAGAAAAGACAGAATACATACAAAATCAGATAGATAGGATTAGAGACTCAGAGGAAAATGGGCAATCTAGGATAGGGTGACAAACGATGAACGAAGTGAGCAGAAGGAAGAGCACAGCCAAAGCTAAACTGAAAGCTACAGACCAACAAGAACGAATAAAACAGTGGAAACAGCATTTCCAAATTCTAATAGGAAACCGATCTGAAGTTACCCATGAACCAATCATGAGAATTATTAGTAAGCAATTAGACATCAAACTAGGACCACTTACTCTAGAATAACTCGACTCAGTACTTAGAAAAATTAAAAATAGACAAGCCGCAGCGCTTGATGAAATTCCCCCGGAAGTATGGAAGACCAGACAATTTGACGACATACTGCTCCGACACTGTAAAGCAGTTTATTATCAAAATCCGATAAACGGATTGATGAAAGGATGCATCTTCCCTTTCCCTAAAAAGGGTGACCTCGGATTAGCCAAGAACTTATAACACTTACATCCATAGCAGCCAAATATACGACGCAACCGCATAGAAACCAAAATTGACAACATTCTTAGGAAGAACCAAAATGGCTTCCGGAGAAACAGATCCACGACCTCATAAATATTGACTATCCGTAGAATCCTTGAAGGCGTACGGGCAAAAAAAAAAACAAAAAAACTACTGGCGAAAATACTATTTGTCGATTTTACAAAGGCATTTGATTCCAATCACAGCGGGAAGATGGAACAAATTATACGAGCTTAGGGTCTAATAAAAGAAACCGTCGCAGCCATAATGATTCTTTAGAGAAACACCAAAATGAAAGTACGTTCTCCGGATGGAGACACAGACTACTTCGACATTGTAGCACGAGTACTGCAAGGAGACACACTAGCCCCGTACCTCTTTATCATCTGTCTAGACTACGTGGTTAGAACATCGATTGATAAAATCAAAGAAAACGGTTTCGAGCTGACAAAGAAAAGAAGCAGAAGGTACCCCACAAAAACAAATACCGACGCCGACTACACCGATGACATAGCGATTCTGGCAAATGCACCCGCTCAAGCCGAAACCCTACAGCATAGTCTGGAATGAACCGCTGCAGGCATTGGCCTCCGTGTCAATGCACACAAAACGGAATATATGTGCTTTAATCAAACAGGCGATATTTCCACACAAAACGGTAGCACTCTGAAACTAGTTGATAAGTTCACCTACCTTGGAAGCAGTGTCTCATCAACCGGGACTGAAATTGACACCCGACTAACAAAGGCATGGACAGCTTTCGATTGGCTATCGGTCATATGGAAGTCAGACCTGACCGATAAAATAAAACTTAAGTTCTTCCAAGCAGCGGTCGTGTCGATACTTCTGTACGGATGCACTACATGAACGCTAACTAAACGGATTGAGAAAAAGCTTGACGGTAACTACACAAGAATGCTGCAAGCAATATTGAACAGGTCCTGGAGGCAACACTCCACAAAGCAGCAGCTATACGGCCTCCTCCCACCCGTCACGTAACTATCAAAGTTAGACGAAATTGATATGCAGGACACTGCAGGAAAAGCAGGGACGAGCTAATAAATGATGTTCTCCTATGGACCCCTTCACATGGCCGAGCGACCAGATAGAACTTACATACAGCAACTCTGTGAGGATAAGGGTTGTAGCCCTGGGGACCTACCAGAAGCGATGAACGATAGGGAGAAGTGGCACGACAAGATGAGGATGATGAAATATATCATCAAAGCCAACTCCTAAATTGTATTCCTCATTTACTTTTTTTATTTCCATTTTGCTTGATTTAAATTCAACATTAATGTTTTTGGATCGAATAAGTTGTACTTCACATTTTTCCGTGATAAATTTTAATTTTCAAATGTCTTCCCAATATGACAACATATTTTGATCCATCTGTTGATTTTTTTTATAATTGTCCAACAAGAAGTTTAACATTATTAGCTAATAGTTTTATTTCTGATTTTATATCGTTAGGTAAATCATTTGTGAACATTAAAAAAAACAAGATCCTAGTGCTGAATCCTGAGAGGCACCGGAGGTTATATTCAGTCTTTCAGAATAATTGTTACCAATTTTTACTTTTATAGTTCTATCTGTCAAAAATATCTTACAATGTTTACTATATTTTGGAGAAATAACTAAATTTTTCATTTTCACTAGTAAATGATAATGAGATACCATATGAAATGTCTCGCTAAAATCAAAATATGTTACTTCCACATTATCCCCTTCTATCAAATATTCCTTTATTATATCAATAATTTCCAAAATATAAGATAATTGACCACGCATTTTCTCCTGCGATGAACAAGAACTTACATGCTGCTGTCATAAGAGTGTCTTTTTTTATTTTATCATGTTGTTCCACAAAGTCAGATGCGCACATTGGTGATATGGCAATAGAGGTTAAAATTTGGCGCAAATAACTCATAGATTTTTACATTGTTACTGGTAAGAGCTGAGTAACTTTCTGGTAAAACGGTGTCTGACATAAAAGCAGTTGTGTTTTTGAATTACGCCTTCGAAAAATGCCTACATTTAATCTATCGACGCTTGTTGAACATTTACAATGATCAATACTGAATGTGAACATAGATAGAATGTGATGGGTTTAAGCAGTTGCGACAAGTCACGTACAACAAAAATATCAACTAACGAAATAAAGTGCAAATTTGTCCGATGAAAAATGGGTTTTTTGACAACGATAGGTTATCGCTGCTGTTTAAAAAAAGAAAAAAGTCGATCGCCTCTACTAGAGAAGATTTTGATGAGTATGGCATACGGGCTCTTGTTCATTGATTGTGAAAATACATAATCAATTTAGGTGCCCATGTGCAAAAACTTAGTGCTGTGACAGAAAATTTGCTCTAATCATGTATTTCTCGTAGTTTCCCAGGAAATAAATAGAAGGCATTACTTTTGTAACCTTTCTCATTGATTTCAATTGATTTTTCATTATTTTAAAATTATCATGTGAATGAAGAACCAGTTGATTGCTGACAATTATGCTGTAAACTCACATTCTAAGATCCTTTGTTCACACGCGCGTTTTAACTGCACATTTGCTGATCTATTCTTCATATCCGTCGGAGAGACCAAGAATACGCCGATTGATTTATCTGCAGAGAGTTAAGATCCCCTCCTCCAAAAGAAGTATCCTGTGTATAATACTACGCTGCATCTAGAGGTAAGACACCCCTTCATTGCCATTTCTCTCAGGTCCACTCAGATACGAATACTTAATACTATATAAATGTGCGCAGAATATTTGTGTTAAGAACAGTTGATTGAAGTTATAATTGTTTATTGAGGATCATTATTTCTAGTTGCTTGAGACCATATCATATAACTGTGTACAAAAAACACTATTATTAGATAGTATTCCTATCTAATAATAGTAATTTGTTTAAAGTTTAAACGATATGAATTCTTGAAACCATATGTGTATTAGATACGAATACTTGAAACCATATAAATATGTATGAATTATTGTTTTGGGATAAGAATGTTTGAAACGATATTATTAGAATAAATTATCAAGCAGGAATATTTGAAAATAAAAACGTGCAAACAAATCTTTATCATAGATTTTTAAAAGTGCAATTAAAAATGATTGCAATGGAACGTTGAAAATATAGATTGGTTTGATTACGAATGAATCAAATTTTGGCATCAAGTAACCCACAGTGAGTTAATATGGCGTTAAAAAAATAAACTCGACCAAACCACAAAATAACTCATAGACAAATAAAAAGGGATGATTAATGAACGCAGTGGCACGTTAAAAATATTGAAGATAATCAAATGAATCAAATTTTGGCATAAATAACTCAGGACATTCATATGACGTTAAACCAATAAATTCAACATTTTCTATTTTTCCAAGACTATTGGCAGAAATGAACTAGCATGAACAGAGCATGAAAGCTTTGGCCATCTCACATAGTTTAACTGTTAACGAGCAGCCAGACCGCTTTATGGGTTCGATTCTCCCTGGATGCTGCTTACTTCTAGCTCCTTACAAAGCTAAAACAAGCTTAATAAATGACAAGAGAACTTGAAAATTTTAGTCCAAGGAACCCATTTGTGTGCATTGTGAATGTTTTCTCTGAAGTCATTCAGAAAGAATTCTTAAAGCTGATTCATAGTTTAGATGAGATTCGTATTCGGAACCAGGAAGATTTGGGGGTCAGAAGGCCTGGATGCAATCCACGAGTAAGTAGCAACGCCTTGAAAGTTCTTATTAAGTTTTCCTCGTCTGATTTATGTCAGTACGGCTTTTCTGTTTCGTTTACCATCAAATATAGCATGAAACCGACTTAATGTGAGGTCTGACCTACGTTGCTCGCAATCTACTATTTCCACCGACATTGATGAGCCTATTAAAAAAACGCATGGCAATTGCACTGAGTGCTTGATTGTTTTATCAACAGAGTTAATCATTGATGGTTTGCATAACCATATTAACTCTTAGACTGTTCAAGAGAAGTGAGTAAATTTGGATGAGTAAACGTGTTGAAATGTTAAATTCAAAGAATAATGTATAAATTCACTGAAATAAATTGTGCGGATTCGTTGGAATTAAAGATCTGGGTGCAAAACTTTCTGTAAGGATTGATATCGAAGACTTTTTGCTATTTCTACGGGCACAAATGATAATATTCGTCCATCGATTCGATGATGACCATAAACAAAACCAAAGCTTAGTAAGTGAACTACACAGATGATATATATATATATATATATATATATATATATATATATGTGTGTGTGTGTGTGTGTGTGTGTGTGTGAAGGCTTGAGTAGAACAAGTTACACTTTTTGGTTGAACTGGTAACAGAACAATAGAGCACTAGTGAGCCACAACACACATTAGTTTTCGAATTAAAAGTCTTTTCTTCTCCTAGGCTGTTTACTTTACCAAAGCTAGCAAGCTTAATCGATCCTCTTATTTAATCCTAGCTGGGAGGGAGAGAAAGCGAGAGAGATTCATTATTAGCTCGAAGTGAAACGAAAACAGCCTTCTACAGTATTTGAACTCAACTTGTCAACTTCATTTCTTACAACAATAACCATTACGCCACACACGGTTCCTCTCTGACGTCGATGCTCCTTAAATAATTTTACGAGCACAGTTGTCATTTACTATGCTTGGCTTAGTTTAGCTCAAGGCTAGAAGTATGGAGTACCCAGTGAAAATGGAAACCACCGAAAATGGCCAAAAAGTATTTTTAAAGTAGAGTAAGGCTTTATCTGAAGTGAGGCGCCAAGATACCAGCGGACGATGAAATCCACGGATAAGATCAAAATATCTAGTCATCTCCAAAAAATTTTAAAACTTTAGATTTATCTATTTAATCAATCTATTTTTTGTTTTACAAGAAATAAAAAAGAATCAGTTTTTTGATTTAAAAAAAAAACAAAACAATGCACACTTTAACTATAATAAGGCCAATGTTTACTTTAATCCCAAATACTAAAATATATTTGACATTTCAGCGCTATGTGTGGGGTAATGTTTGTCTAGCTAGGCTTGATGACTAATGAATTCAATTCTCAGTTGGCAACTCATACATCTGACCTTATACCAAAATAAGCTAAGTAAAATATTACGACTAAGATAACGTTACTCTTAAAATACTAGTTTCTCCTATATCACTGAAGTTAACCAGCGATAGGTCTGTTCAATACTTAAATGGTTAGCCACTTACCGACAACAGGTACTGTAAACAACCTGAGATCTGTGTGCAAGACCAAACAATATGAATAGTTAACATACCTGATTTATGGAAATATATTTGACTTATTAATAGAAATATATTTGATTTACTTACAGAAATATATTTGTCTCCCTTATAGAAATATAATCGTGATTTACTAATAGAAATATACTAGACTTATAAAAATGTATTTGATTAACTTATGGAAAAATATTTTTTACTAATAGAAATATGTTTGACTTTTTTATATAATTTATATATTTGACTTCCTTATAGAAATAAATTTGACTTATAGAAAAAATATATATATATTTGCAACAGATTAATTGTAAAAATAACATTGGGTTCCTTCTGTGAGTAATTGTAAATACATTCACATTAAATGATATGTATGAGCCTTTAATTCACGCTGCCACAAAAGTGTGCAAGGGGAGAGCATGTGTGAGTGTTTATCCGAATCTATGCATGGGCACAAACACCTACAGTTTTCAAATACCTAAAAGTTCTTATATTGCCATATTTTTTTAAAGTCCCATTGCAGTTCATCTATGAATTTTGAAGTACAATCTTGTTATTCAAGAACTTGTGAGTTGACAGGGTGCATGTTATAGGTGCTCTGGGGTGTTGTAATTTTCATGAGCAGAAAGTGAGGAGCTGTGACAAGATGGCGGATCGTAATTACGAATTAATTTTGATTGATGATGATGCCGCGTTAATTGCAGATTATTAGAAAGTAAAAAGTTTTAATGCGTGTTTAAAGTGCAAAAACAACGGTATTTTTCTAATCTATCTTAAAAGCATTTGAGGATTCGAAGCCGTCACTTTCTCTCAAGAGAAAGATGCATGTATGTTTTTTAAAAGTTCTACAGATATCTTTAACAAAAACAACCTTCCCCATGCCATTGTTTATATTCAAAGGCTGATTGATGGTTTCACAAGACTAACGGTACAGAACCTTGGTTCCTAAGATTAAAGGAAATCACCAATTTATGTTGTCATAACAGAATTCTAGATTGTATAGTTTCATTATAAACCTTCTCAATCAAAGTTCGAAACCCTATGAGGATAGAATCATTCTCGTTGAAATAACTGATGCACTTAATCTTATGCAGCAATCAGTAGGATCTCGATATCGCGCAGCAGATTAATGAAACTATAGTTAGTTCAATCAGTAAAACACTGGTGTTTAAAATCTTAAACTAAAAGTAAATAGCATTTTTCAAAGGAGTAAAAAAATAAAAAAAAATTTGGAGACTTTTAATATCACTCATAAATATTAGTTTCACGCCGACAAAAGTAAGCCGCCAAAATCGTACTACAAACGTTTTGCACACTGTTTTAATTCGTTGAAGTTTAAGATAATATATCTCTCACTCTCAACTTACACAGACAAAGACACACATATATATGTGCATATATGTATGTGTGTGTATATATATATATATATATACATCGGCCTCGTGGGAGGTAAAGTGTTTGTCAGTGGTCTTGGAGACCTGGGTTCAATACCAGGTCGCGTCATACCAAAAACTTTAAAAATGGTACTTGATACCTCCTTGCTTAATACTCAGCAATATAAGGTACGTATCAAGGGTAAAGTGGAGCAATCCAGGGAGAGGGGTAGCGCTCTCCCCCGACACCTCAGTGTAGTAGCTATCGAAAAGGGAACTTTCTGGTTGCCCTCGACTAAGGTCGCCAACTTTACTTATATATATATATATATATATATATATAGATGAGAACAAACAACCGTTTAAAATGCGTTTGATCAATCAAAAGTGCTCAAATGCTATCCAGCAGAGGCAATATAAAAAACTAGAAGGAATTTAAATCTCACCTTTTCAGTTTTGTTTCATCGCTAATCGATTCATGATTTCTATTAAATAGAAATCACAATTGTCAAATCGAACTTTTTATAGGAGAAATTGATAGCAAGATGAATCTTTCCATCTTTCCTGAAATATTTTTTGCGAGGAAAGCCAATATGGATTACTTATCATCAAATTGCGTTGACAGCGCAGATTTACCTGACTCTTTCTCTTTCTCCATCCGCCCCAATCATCCTTCGCTCCCGGTAGGCCTTCCAAACTACATCCTGTGTCCACACGGAACTGATGTAAATAAGGCTTGAGTGGATTATGAAAATAGTTGTTACTTTAAAAAGACTTATGTGAAGGATAAGAGCCAAACAAGCAATGTTAATAATAGATTGATGCATTTTATATGGTTGCAGCATAAAATCTTAAAAATCAGTTGAGGGTCAAATTGTCTCAGAATTAGAAAACTGAATCGTGTTATATAACATATGACATGGATTTTCGGTTTGTTTCTAGTGACCCCGTGTGCTTTGGCAAGCTGTCACATATTGGTAGTAAACACAATTTTTCTGAATGAAATTTTGCAGTAACTAATGAATGTTGTCGTAACGCATAGTTTGAAAGTAGGAGTTTAATCATAGCAGTGGAAGATTCCGGGGCATCAATGATATATTTGTAGGGAGAATGCCCAAATACCTTTGGATCCGTAGTTAGGACTGTGGGACGGGTTGATTTCGGAAAAGTTGTGGAAATTGGAAGCGTTTTGTAAATTCCCCAAAGAATGAGTTTGAGATTTTATTTGAGGTACTGGTTAGCGGCCAGAATTTTTGGGGTTTGGTCGGAGACCAGACCGTTGTGTTGAAGCGGATATTTTGAAACAGAGGATGGGAGATTACGGAGTATGTGTGCAAAATCTTGACGTATCTCGTTGTATGTACCGAAAAATTTATGGATTTGGTTTTGAATTGTTCGTTGTGGAAATACTTGTTAGAAATTGAATAAACGGAGGTGCACGAACCCATAGTTACTATATTAAGATAAAGACAGAGAGAAGCAGATACAAGGTTAAAAAAAATAGTGAATGAGCGATCTAAAAAAAAATAGAGGACAACAGGACAATAGAAAAAGGCAGAAGAAAAAAAAAAGAAAAAATGAAAAGAAATTTGAACACTGTTGAACACAGCATAAAAAAAGAAGAAAGAAAAAAACGAACATTTTTAGGAAAAATAGACAGTGCATAGATTGAGCAAAAGAAAAACCGAACATTTGTTTAAACTTTGAACTTTAATTGTGGACATATTAATATAATTTTGTCTTGAAAAAATTTGTTGAAAAATAAGTTAAAAGAAACAGTTTGTTTGAATTTAAAGGTGACATAAGAATTTTTTTTCTGTTTCATATTATGAAATTTGATGAAAACCATTAACAAGGGGTTTGATATTAAGTTTATGAAAATTCTAAAATTATGTTGAGTCTAAATTTTTTTAGGAAGATTAGGTTTTCGTGGAATAGGAAATACTCGAGATTAGAACAAAGTTGTTTTACGGATTGTTTTGGGGCATACAGTAGGAAGTAATTCCATGGAGGAATTCACCGTCCCGTGGATTTGTTGAAGGTTTGTGGTGGCCAGAATTTTCAGATTGGAGTTCCAAATTGATGGAATAAAAGAAAGGCGTGGCCTGCGCCAATATTTTGTGGATAATGTCTTTCAGTTCTGATGATGTTTTTGATTCGTACGTGATTCAACGAATTGAAACGACTCTGGTAAAAAGCGATGTGCCAATATCTTAGTAGCCACAGGAGTTCCTGATTAAACTGAAAAGCAACCCGGTGATGGTGGGATCAGGTAAAGTGTGTTCCTCAAGGCACGGTAACAGAAAATTAATAATGAAAAAATGAGTAACACATTGCTAATAGATATTTTTGCGTGGTCTATTTTAGGTGGCTTACTGTATGCGTGTCAGATTGTGATACATTTTGATGTATTGTTTTTTTATGGAATTGTGATGCATTGTTTTTGGCCATGATTTTTTTTTTACTTATGAGGAATGTTTTGGGCCTTGAAGATATTGTTTTTTAGTTTGTGGAATTCTCCAGTTACTCCAGGTAGGAACCTGTTGAGCGAAGGACTGGGGCGTGGCCATAAAGAATCCTGGCAAAATGTATTGCTAGAATGACCAGGGTCACTCGGTTTGTCACCACGATTTGGGACCAGAGTATGGTCCTTTTATGGCTTTGAGATTCTTCAAGTAATTGCAGAGGGCGTTATTGTGTTTTTGGAGGATGAAAGATGCATCTGTATTGTACTTTGATGCATGCATGTTGGGATAGCCAACCGCGCAAAGAATAGTATGGAATAAATTTAGATAATAATTAGCCAGGGCAAGTGTTACATAGTGAAAAAGTCGCCTTCTACTTATTATAAGATTGCATTATTTTTGCTGTTGTTCAAGTAATTTTTTGTTTTGTTTTGTGTGAGGAAAGATGGAGAAAGACCTGAAGAAAATGCCCATGCGTTCATATTTTGAAAAATGGCATAGAGAGGAATGTTATATAACATATGACATGGGTTTTCGGTTCGTTCCTAGTGACCCCGTGTGCTTTGGTAAGCTGTCACATTTTGATTTGTAAACAGGAAGATGACGGTACGTCAGGTCACTTTGGTCGAACAGGTGTGTAACCGGAAGGAAACCACGTGATGAGAACCACACGGTCAGATTTGGACAGAGTGCAGAGAATCACAGTCGAGCGTGGGACACGATGTCGATCGGAGGCGTCTCTGACGAGCTTTCAATGGGTGCAAACGTTGGCACCCCCTGGCTCCTGGAAGGAGATATGGGAAGAAGGAGTCCGCTCTCTGAGAATATGTCTCTCCACCTGTCACTCACACACCACAGAAACATCAACCCTTTCGAGAATAAAGTGTGAGAGATATGTTTTTATAAAGAAGTGTGTTCGTTCATTGAAGTCGTAAATCATCTTTGATTATGTTTCCGCTTATATATGCATGTGGGTATACAACAATCGGAGTAGCAGTAAATGAAATTGAATTTGAATAGTATAGGTTCCCATTTAGGGAATAAATTATTGAGAGAAAAAGAAAAAATTTAAAAAGAATATAATTGAATATTTTTGGTAATTTAAGCAACCTGAATACTATATATATATATATATATATATATATATCGTTAATTTCACTGCAGGGCTCAAGACTGAATCAATTTCTCTAAGGCTTAATGAGTAATGAACCTTTCTTCACCATGTAGGGCCATAATCTGTTAGAGGTGGTTTCGAATTCAAAATTTTCTTTCTCATAGATTGGTTTGCCTGCCAAGGCTAGAGATTACATTCTCTTCTACTATTTCATTCTTAGAGTCAAATAAATTTTAATAGGCTGCCGATTCTATTTTCCGTGGCGATAACCTTGCGATACGCGCACATCCATCTTACATATAACAGAACAGGAGAAAGCATACAGAAATGAAAGACAATAAAAACACATAAAGATTTTAAAATATACAAAAGACCGATGAAGTAATAATGGATAACGTAACAGGATATATTTGATAATTAGACTAAGATGAATTAAAATGTCCTCGAAGACAAAGCGGAACAATAAGTATTGGAAAGAAAAGATGAAACAGAAGAAAAAAAAATTAACAAATAGAAGGAATAAAAAACGTTTTGGGAGGGTCCAAAACAAATGAAGGAAGTAGGATGGAAGAGAACATAATAACTCAAGAAGTGCATTAGACAATTTTAAACTAAAAAAAAAAAATTACAAGCGGCAACAGAGACGGGCAATAATTCATAGCTGCTTTTTAACGGGATGTTCATATCTCGCATCTTGCAACAATTGTCGTCAAGTGGAACAACGCGTTACATTCAACGGAAGATCTAATATCAGATTCAGCACTGAAATTCAAACACAAGTTTTTTTCTTCATATATATATATATATATAGGGGTGTGTGTGTGTGTGTGTGCATATACATGTGTGGGACTAAGAGTATGCGTGTGTGTGTATGTATGTGTGTGTATATAAATGTTCCAATATGAAAAAACAACGTATTCAGAATAGGGTTTTATTTATAGTTGAATTATTTCCCAACGTTAAAAATTTCGGTTTTTAAGTTGAATCATCATTAGGGCATTAAATATGTGATGTTGTATCTTCTGAATATATTTAATTCAATCAAAAATCAAAAATTAGATTACCATATTTTCTCATATTTATATATGTACATACCGTCGGATTTATTTCCCTTTTCCTATATATATATATATATATATGTAGTAGGTATATTGGCAACCGTTGTCGAGGTTGACCCGAAGGCTCCCTTTTCAATCGCTACAACAACACCAAGGTGTAGGGGAGGGCTCTACTCCTTTCGCTGGATTGCTCCACTTTACCCGGGGGATGGCCTCGTGGTGTAATGGTTAAAGCGATGGACTGCGGAATCGTAGTACGCGAGTTCCTACTCCAGTCGCGCTATTACATTCACTTTCGGGCAAATACCCTTGGGAAAGGTATGAACCCCCTTATCCTCCCAGCTATGGGTTAAATTGTATCACTACTGTTATTCGAGGAGAATGGCTTCGGCATTAAATAACCTAAAAAGAGTTGATATGCCATTAAACAAAGAAACCAAAGAAACCATACACTTTACCCTTGAACCGTACCTTATTATGCTGAGGCAGCTTCAAGTACCATTTTTTGAGTCTTTGGTATGTCTCGACCTGTCTCCTGGGTCATTGGTGAACACTACCCACTTGTCCGCGATTTATATAATTTTCATTGTTACTTTATCTTCGAGAGTGAATCAAAAAGTAATGCCCTTTTCTTTAGTACAGGAATAATTACCGACTCAGGAACATGTTTCACACATGAAAATAAACAATGTATCAGAATCAGTATCGTTTTTACCGTATCAAAACCTATCCAATTGCGTTTAAAAATATTCGTAATATGAAAATCAAAACGTTACACAGTAAATTAACAAAATTTTAGCATCAATTCCAGGTTTTCAAATACTTTTCTTACCATTTTTCGAATCTTTTATCATAGATAGATTGATAGATGAAGATGAGGGTTCTGATTGTTGCAAAAAATATATGTGAGAGTCATATGTTAAACCTCTCTCTCTCTCTCTCTCTCTATATATATATATATATATATAAACATATTGTTTTTGTAAGCAATTAGACATCAAACTGGGACCGTTTACACCAGAAGAACTCGACTCAGTACTTAGAAAAATTAAAAATAGACAAGCCGCAGGGCTTGATGAAATTCCCCCGGAAGTATGGAAGACCAAACAATTCGATGACATACTGCTCCGACACTGTAATACTGTTTATAATCAAAACCCGATAGACAGATGGATGAAGGGTTGCATCCTCCCTTTCCCTAAAAAGGGCGACCTCGGATTAGCCAAGAACTACCGAGGTATAGTACTTACATACATAGCAGCCAAAATATACCATGCCCTACTACGTAACCGCATAGAACCCAAAATAGACAACATTCTTAGGAAGAACCAAAATGGCTTCCGGAGAAACAGATCCACGACCTCACAAATATTGACTATCCGTAGAATTCTAGAAGGCGTACGGGCAAAAATCCTACAGCCAACAATATTATTTGTCGACTTTAAAATGGCCTTTGATTCCATGCACAGAGGAAAAATGGAGCAAATTCTACGAGCATACGGTCTACCAAAAAAAAAACAGCCATAATGATTCTCTACAGAAACACCAAAGTGAAAGTGCATTCCCCGGATGGAGACAGACTAATTCGACATTGTAGCAGGAGTACTGCAAGGAGACACACTTGCCCCATACCTCTTTATCATCTATCTTGACTACGTGCGAGAGAGAGAGAGAGAGAGAGGAGGAGGAGGAGGAGGTAGAAGAAAATGAAAAGATTGAAAATAATGAAAAGTTTTAGAACCAAAATTTTATTTACTGTCAACTGTCGTAGATTCTTGAAAATTCAGTATGTTATTGATATTTATCTTATGTGATTACTGACAAATTTTTATGATTTCAGGTTTAAATTAACCGCTACAGCAGGAATTGGAATACACCCTACTAAAGCCCGATTGTCACAGCTGGTGAATTTCAAAAATGCAATCTGGACCTGAGGACATTTTACAAAAACGATATGCAATAAAAATTTTTTTAAGCTTGAAAGAAATGCCACGGAAACGTTTGGAATGTTACAGACTGCTTTTCGACCAATCTTGCATGAATCGAGCATCAGTTTTTGAGTGGCATAAGAGATTCAAGGAAGGCAGGGAATCTATGAGGGATGATGAAAGGTGTGGGAGGAGTAAGGAAGTCAATACACCAGAGTTGATTGGCCAAATAAAGAATTTCATGGATAAGGACCGTCGTGTGTCTATAAAGACAATAAGTGCACAGTTTGTTGTCAGTGAGGGAACTGTACACACAAATATTCCCGGAGAACTGAAGATGCGGAATATTTGCGCAAAGTTTGTCCCAAGAGTGCCCAGAAAAGATCAGAAAGAACGACGTTGTCATAACGGCAGGGAGATGGTCGAGCTAATCAATTCAGATCCCGCAGTTCTTGATGCTCTGGTGACTTGCGGTGAAAACTGGATCTACTGCTATGACAGAGAGACCAAGAGACAGAGTTCCCAGTGGAAGCATGCTAGCTCTAAAAGAGCCATGAAGGCCAGACAGAGCAAATCCACCCACAAACTTTTGAAGATCCTTTTTTTTTGACAGCACTGGCATGATCTACATGCACTGGGTTCCCACTGGACAGACAGTCAACAAGGAATACTATGTTAAGGTTTTAAGGGTGTTCAGGAAGAGATTCGGTCAGAAGAGGCCAGCACTCTTCAAATCGAGTCAGTGGCATTTCCACCTGGACAATGCACCAGTCCACAACTCCATCCTTGTCACGGACTATTTGACCAAGATGGGCATCAAGACAGTTCCTCACCCTCCCTATAGTCCAGACCTTGCTCCCTGAGACTTTTGGTTATTCCCTAAGCTCAAGGAAAACCTTAGAGGCTGTCGTTATGAGACAATTGAGGAGATAAAAGAGGCTGTGACGAAGGTCATTGACACGCTCACACAAGAGGACTTCCATGGGGCCTTCCAGAAGTTGTTGGAACGGTACAACAAGTGCATTGCAGCCGGAGGAGAATACTTCGAAGGGGACTAGAGTTTCAACAGTGTACTACCAATAAAAGTGCCCATACGAAAAAGTCTGGAAACCTATTATGTGCTCCTTGTATATATATATATATATATATATATCAATAGCTATATATATATATATATATATATATATATATATATATATATATATGTGTGTGTGTCTGTGTGTGTCTGTGTGTGCAACAATACGGGACCAAATATCATTGAGGGTAACACTTCACACGCAGATATAAATAAAAGTGCCACCTAGCGTGAACTAAAATAAGAATTTGTGTTACATTACACAAGTACAAGATGAACCCAGTTGTTCCGAATACGAAAGTTTTATTTTTTAATTGCAATATCTCAAACAGCAGTCGTCACCGAAATGAAAGAGAAAGATAGATTTTAAGAATGAGTCATGTCACTAGAAACGCTAAGATTCTTATTCGTGAGAGGCGAACGATCACAATTCCACGTTGACTTTGCAGCGCATTTAATCGCCAACATTTATTTATCCAAATTGATGCTTATGCCGGATGCATTCACTATGAATCACTTTACTTCCGATACAAGTAGTCCGCTGAACGCTTCTTCTTTTAGGTATCTACTCGCATGACTGTTTTAGCAGAAGTGGTTTGACAGAATTTTCAACCTTCTACCAAAAAACAACATTCAACTCATACGGTCATCGCCATTTCATTCACAATCGAATGGAAACGTCGAGTGTTTTGTTGACACATTTAAGAGAGCAGTCCAAAAATTCAAAGAGACTACATTGGAAAACAACCAGATATCTTGAAAATCTATCGAGCAACTACAAATCAGAAAGTTCCGAACAGTAACTCACTGTCGGAGCACTTATGAAGCAGAAAATCCGCCTATCTGTTGACGTAATTCGCCCAGTTCTACGTTATTTTTCAAGAGAAATACAGTTATAAAAAATAATTTAACCGTCAACATAGCATTTATTTTTACCTGGAATATCGCAGTTATGTTGAAAAGTGGTAACGATCACACTGAACACACCGAACTGGACATTTTTAGCGATGATGTGGGCGTACAGTTTTCCATCTGGGACCGACGTGCAAACCAACTATGCCCTATGCGCTCTCCAGTGACTGAATAACGGTATTCATTCATTCTGTTCGATATTTTATTGGACACTTTTGAACTTTCTTAGAATTCCCAACCAAAACAGAGGGTTGAAAAAAGTCTAAAGACGTGAACACAAAAATAAGGTTAACATGCTGCGTTCTAAGATGGGTCAAATCACTCCAGGTCGACTTACACCAAGTCATGCGAGTAGATACCTGAAAGAGGAAGCGTTCAGACGACTACTTCCTAACGAATCTATTATTAGTACACCCCTGTCTGGGGAAAATGGGATCATCACATTCATCATAAATGTTGTGAGACACGAGCAGTAAGTCAGAAAAGAAAAAAGAAAGACTGGGGCACATTTCCACCTGAGGCCAAGACGACAAATAAAACAAAAGAAAAAAGCATCGAAAGAATACAACAGATAGTGTAATGGTGAGTGAGTTAGGCAAATAGATTATCGTCAGTGCGATTTATTCTCACTGACAGCTCTATGTTTCGTATATAAGTCAAACTTTTACCTAAAAAATAGTCGATGTTTTCACGAAGAAGAATTTTATAAGGTTTAAATTTAAACATAATGACGTGGACGAAAAGTAGCACTCAACTAGAAATTTTATGAGGGGTGCAGACGAAAATTCATTGTCAATGGTGATCATACTGAACAGTAATGCATTTTAGCTGAAAAATTGTTCTATTAACGATGTTATTATTGTTTTATATATGTCATATTGTGCTTTTTATTGTATTATGTCGAAATAAATGAAAGGCATTAATTTGTCTCAACTTTTGCCATAAATTAGTGATTTTGCAGTCATCAATCTAAGATCGACTAGTACATGAGCATTATTTCTTAGAGTTTGGTGACTGTACATATTTGCTTATTTGTATCTGCTGAACTTTTTCTATTCACGTATATTTTTGTTAGTTATGTGAGTGCTGTTCTCAACCAAGCATTAATAACGAGACTTTATTTATTCGACTCACTGTTCATGTCTATGAATCTCTATTCATTCGACTTGACATATCTATGTTACATGCGTAAAATATGTATTAAACGCACATATGTGAGCTGCTCAACACATTCATACACACGCATTACTGGACTTCGCCAGTCGTCCGTGTGTATCATTTTGCGGATTTTACGATTGCGTATTAACTTGTAACTACTATTCTGTGGTTTCTTCTCTTCTCTTTGCAAATTCCTGCAAATTTCAAGTATCATCATCATCATCATCATTAATATTAATCGCTCAAACGATTCTCCCGTTCATCCGCCTCCTTCTCCCTGTTCATGTTATTTTGGGATGATGGCTGCCATCTTCTGCCTCCTATCAGATTTCTCTGTCGAGTTAACCGAAGCAGATTGAAGAGGTCTGCCAATGTTGGACCACAGTGTTCTTCCGACCATTAATCCAATCTTATCAAACCATTGACGAGAGAGGGGGAGGGGGGTAGATGAAATCAACCAACCACAAGATTCTGATTTTGACTCAACAATTTGTTATCCAACGCTTGCAGGTTTAGCTTGATGGGCACAGAAAGTAATGGACGTGAGAGTGGTCTGAGATTCTCTTCGGATATCGAATTATCATCTGTTCCTTTCCGAGTGGAGGAATCAAAATTTAATGTCACTTACGCACGTACAGTTAACGGTTGTTACTGAACGATTCATGAACTCAATGAGTTACCATTATAATAGCCGTCCATGTTTATATTTATGTTTCTATTTAGAAAGGAGCAGAACATATAAATAAGCATTTCATAGTGATTTCCATTACATAAAGAATGAGTTTCGTTTGGTTTGGTTTGCTTTGATTTGATTTATTTGTTTAATGACATATCAACTTTCGTGGGTTGTTTAATGCCAAAGCCATCCTTAAAGAACATTAAGGATACTATTTAATCCATAGCTCGGATATAAGGGGGTTCATGCCTTTTACAAACTTCTTAGTTCGAAAGTGAACCTAATAGCGCAACTGGAGTTCAAACTCGCTTACTACGATGCCACAATCCAGCGCTCTAACCACTACGTCACGGATACTTCTTCCCAACGAAGTTAAAAAAAAAGGAAAGATGTTCTGTAAGAACGTAGATTCCACTATTTTGTAATTCAGCCGCAAATAAGGCAGGATATTGCTTTATTCTCTAGGTGGATTGCTCAAATAAAAACCTCACTGTTATATGTTGTTTTACAGGGTTATGGCTACATAGAAACATAATGAGAATCTTTTCAATAGATTTCAATGGGAACGCAAGTGATTTCTCGGACCTACTTCACCACTGCAATCCCTCCTATGCGAGAAGCCTTTTGGGTTGACATTAGCCCCATGTTCTCTTATTTGACTTCTCAACCCTGCTTCTGACTAACATACTTTATAACAAAATTGACACAAATTACCTGAAGATTGCAGCGGTTTGACATCTGTAAAATCAGCCTGCAATTGTTTACTCTCATGAGATCTCATAAAGTCAAGCAAGTCCGGCATTGGAAAAACAGACCTCACTGCAGATGTTACAAATATGTTCAAACTAAAAAGTGTCAAGGATCAAGTTTCCGAAATGCTCGTTTCTACATGAAGTATTCGATTCTCCGTACTTTAAATACTCTACAACACTCATAGCTCATTTTCTTCTAGACATCAATTTTTGTCATCTACTGCCAGTCTCCAAAATTTACACTTAACGTCTTAAAGCTGTTTTTATGACATCCTTAAAATGTTTCTCGGACGTTCAGTACGTTGTAACTCTACGTAAAACAGCTGCTTAGGTAACCTAACATTCTCTTTCATAGGTGCCTAGCATTACGTATCTGATTGCAGTCGGGGAGCCTATTAATACTGGATAAATTAGCTCACTGAAGAACAATAGTGTCTTGTGCTAATAACTGCAATTTGATGCGTAGGATTCTCCACAAGATAAATGGAATCTTTTCGAGGTTTTGAAATTATGACAATATGTCATCCAAGTCTAAGAAGAGTATAAACGATCAGTTAAAACGCACAATTCAAAGACACTAAGCTTGGTTTTGATGGTGATACCTGTCAGATCACACACAATTTCTGAGCTTTTCAAAGACTTTTTTGGTTTTGTCACTCCTATAGATTATTTCAGAGTACTGCCAAAGTATACGAAAAAATCAACCACATCCAATCTTGTACTCAAGACGAAGATGTCAGGTTTGATACAGAGCTAGCCTGGAAATGAAATAGACAAGATCTTGGTCTTCTTCAGACTAATGGTAAGTCTTAAAGCAGTGTCTGCTCGGGAGAAAAGGTCCGTCAGAGCTTGTGGAAGCAACGATATTGTCAGTATAGAGGAGCTCTTGAACAAGTGTCTGGAAAATCTTCGATTTTGCACTGAAGTATGTTAGATTAAAGACATTGCCTGCAGCTCTGAAGCAAATATAGACGTCAATTTTGCAAACGTACATGAGAATTACAAAAAATATATGGAATAAGGGTTTGGGAAAGAATTTCAGTTTGATTAACAAAGTTATCAATGGAAATTGGCTCTGAAAGTGAATTTCCTGTCACGGTGGAATCGCACAAACACGTTGAAGAATTGAGTCGGTCATCCAAGTATGCTGAGAATGGTCGAGAGAGTGATCCTATAAACAGATTCAAAGTTAAATCGACAAAGATCTGATAAAGAGCAATTTGATGTTCGATGCATTTCTCCAAAAGTTGACGAGTTGACGAGTTGTCCACTGTAACACGACCTGATTTAAGAACACATTGATTTTCCAAAATAACAGCGGAGTATATCCATTTTGTTATATTTTGTGAAAACATTACTAACTTCCTCTTGCAGGCTTATACCTCAGTAATCGACACATACGGATTTGGGTTCCTTTCCTGCGAGTGATGAAATTAAAATAGCATCAACTTCGTGCTGGGATACAGGAGCACATAACCAAACAACTGATATCAGATGACAGACCTCCACATGATTCGAACTGTGCAAACATCCTGAAGGTCTCATTTCCTGGTGAAAATGTAATCGAGAATAACCTCATCTTTGGATGTTAGGTGTATCTAAAAAAAAAAATTTATGAACTTCCTACTGATAAAAAAAACGGTGTTGTGAATAACGAGTTCAAATTTAGTGCAGGGCTGAAGAAGGCAAAGATCAATTACTGTTCATATTGTTGACCATGCTTCCGTTATGCTTCCCTAGTCATATGATCACATCCAACATGGGTTTTAAAATCACCTAGGAGGAAAATTTTGTCATCGTTTAAAATCGAGGTTATGGCTATTCTAAGATCTTGAAATAAAGTCATGCTATTGTCAAGAGTTGGAATAGAAAAAACAGTTATGAATAGGTTACATGGTAAAGGAACACGGAAATGCATGATTCTGCCGCAAAAGAACTATGGCGTTGTTCTAATTTACCGTTTGGTTAACCTTTCCGAAAGAACGTGTATTCGACACCTGTTTCTATGATCTGATTACTTAAACGGTTTGCTGCGAGTTCAGCTATGTCAATGTTATACCGAGCTAACTCCTTCGCTACCTTAGCAGTTCATCGTTCAGGATAGTTCGACTCCTCTCAGTAAAGAAATGTCCAGATATTTCATGTCCCTATCCTTAATTCATATTTCTTGCTTGTATATTTTCTCTACGTTTTTCTCCTAAGTCACTTTTCCAGAACCTTCTCAATTTTTGATTAAGTCACTTTTCCAGACCCTCCCAGTTTTTGATTGAACAGTGCCAGCCAAGCGAGAGCTGCTCAATCACTCTTGACCTCATCGAAGTATACTGCTGTTCTGTCAACAGTGCGGTGAATTTCGGTGAATCTTTAGCCGCCCTTATACTGTACACACAGCTTGTTAAACTTGTTATACAACGTGATCGTATGACACGTACAAGATCTTCTACTCACCAAAATTCTGATATCAAGAGCAAGATAACTAAATGGTTATTGTGACTGCATATCTTATTTTCGCGGAGTTTGAACTCTCCTTGACAACTGGGTAGCCTTTGTTTTGTTGTCGTTAAGTTATACATCTCCAGTGCTACAAGAGCCAGGCAATAAAGCACCATTAGAGAGGATCATTCAACATCAGAAATGGGTTGATCATGTGAGTTTTCCCGCTCAATGATTCGGAATGGTGGCACAAATAGATAGATAGATAGATAGATAGATAGATAGAAAAAAGGACCTTAAATGCGAACATATATTTCACACAATAATAGTTCAATCAAAAATTAGACTTAATTAGATTTAATATCTAACAGCATTTTAAATGTATAGCTCTAATAAAAATCTTATCATGATGTTCGGTTTTTGTTGGAATATAGAAACATACAAACATAATCAGAATTATATAATTAATCTATATAATACTAAATTGTCATTGTCTTTGGGCCTTTTTGCTATTCATTCTAGTTAACGCAACTATTAAACTACTTTCGTAAGAACGGACGGTTCGTTATAATTTCCGTTCATTTCTTTCAGCTTTGAGTTGATATCATATTAATTCATGACAAGAAAACGATAGGAACTTAGACCTTTTATGTTTCAAACGTGGTTATGTTTTTTCAGTCTTGTTAATTTGATTGGCATAGAAGATTCGTTTTCCCATCGAAACCAATTGAATTTTTGTTGATTAATCAACAGGTCATTCGATAAAAGACAAGAGGTGAAACAAATGTAAAGGTAATAGAAATTAATTCATCGTTTGATTAATTATGGATAAATTCTTAAGTTTCAATAAAACAAATATTATAATGACTCACCCAATATATATATATATATATATATATATATATATATATATATATATATATATATTCAATTGCATTTATATTTTAGTGAAATATATGTTTTAGTGAATTATATATATATATATATAGTAAAGTAAGTGAAGTTGGTGACCGAAGTCGAGGGCGAACCGAAGGCACCGTTTTCAATCGCTACAAACCCAAGGTGTAGGAGAGGGTGCTACACCTTTCCCGGGATCGGTCCATTTTATTCTTGATCCCTACCTTATAATGCTGAGCTTTAAGCAAGGAGGCATCAAGTAACATTTTTTGAGTCTTTGGTATGACGGCTCGGCCTGGAATTAAACCCTGGTCTCCCGGGCCATTGGTGAACGCTCTACCCGTTAGGGCACTATATATATATATATATATATATATATATATATATATATATATATATTGCAATTAGGGGGAAACCCAAATTTGGTTAAATTGTCATTATAAACCTGGATGGAAAAATCTATAACAATAGCCATACATCGAGCACTCCCATAGATTTATATGAAATTTCGCCTGTATTCTGTATACAAATAATCCACACCCACTGTCTTCGGACGCTGACAGGATATATATATATATATATATATATATATATATATATATATATATATATATATATATATCCCGTCAGCGTCCGAATTATATATATAAAAAAAGTAAAGTTGGCGACCATAGTCGAGGGTAACCCGAAGGCTCCCTTTTCGATAGCTACTACACCAAGGTCTAGGGGAGGGCGCTACTCCTTCCCAACGTTGTTTAAAAGTTACCTAAATTACTATAATTCAACAGGGTTTCTTAACTTTAGACCATGGCAAAATGTATATCTTTAATTTTTTTTGATTCACTATTAATTTACTTAAAATCTTTTTTTACAAAAATTTATATGCAATAAATACATATATGTTCCAAGTATGTTTTGGGAAAATTTTGTAAACGTACATGCAAATTTTTTCAAGTAAAAATCAATTAAATATTTGTTGTTGTTCCGTTCCTTAATTTACGGCCACCACTATATATATATATATATATATATGTGTGTGTGTGTGTGTGTGTGTAAAGAAGCAGTCTGTCCGTGGGTGACAATATATACGCTTTCGCGAAGGAATTACCGGCTACCACAAGCGTGATGCAAAGATTTTCGCACACTGGTATCCGCTAAGGCAAAATGGAAACAAGAGAAAGCTGATACATAATGCATTGTGATTCCCGTTGGAATCAGTGGTAAGATACTGAGCGATAAGATATTGAGCCTAACGTAAATTTAGGAGGGTTTCAATCCCAGCTTAAAGCGTCCTGCGTGTCTAGCCACACTGAAGAGTTGTAATATAACGAAACAGTGTGTCTGTCGATGACAATATATATATATATATATGTTTTTTACTCCTCTTTCGAGGGTGTGTCCTCCGATCATCGAATAGTTACGGCCAAAGTACGACTAAGCCTACGAAAAAACGCCACACGAAAAGCGACAACCAAGCACTATGACTGGGCCCTACTCAACAACAGAGATATTAGAGACAAATATGCATTAGAATTAAGAAACAGATTCGAAGCACTACAAGAGAAGGCAGAAAAAGGTACCCCAAATGACGAATATGAAAATTTTGTAGAAGCACACCTTGAGGCGGCATCAAAGTGTATTCCAACAAAACCTAGAACTAAATATAGAGTCCCTTGGGAAACGTCAGCGGTTAGAGAAAAACGTGCACTCGTGAAAACTGCCTCCAAAAGCTATCGAAAGAACCCAACAAACACAAATGCACGAAAACTAGAAAAGGCACAATATCAATTGGCAGGAATATATCTAAAAGAACAGGCAGAATACATACAAAATCAGATAGATAAGATTAGAGACTCGGTGGAAGATAGACAATCCAGGATAGCCTGGCAAACAATAAACGAAGTAAGTAGAAGGAAGAGCACAGCCAAAGCAAAATTGAAAGCTGCAAGCCAACAAGAAAGAGTAAAACTGTGGGAACAGCATTTCAAAAATCTACCAGGAAACCCACCGAAAATAACGGATGAACCGATCACCAGAATTATCAGTAAGCAATTAGACGTTAAACTAGGTCCTTTCACCAAAGAAGAACTCGACTCAGTTCTTAGAAGAATTCAAAATAGGAATGCTGCAGGGCTAGACGAGATCCCCCCAGAAGTGTGGAAGACTAGACAATTCGACGATATACTGCTCCGGCAATGCAACGCAGTCTTCAGTCAAAATAGGATAGAAAGATGGACGAAGGGATGCATCCTTCCTTTCCCTAAAAAAGGCGACCTCGGACTAGCCAAGAACTACCGAGGGATAACACTTACATCCATAGCAGCCAAAATCTACAATGCCCTACTACGAAACCGCATAGAACCCCAAATAAACAACATCCTTAGGAAAAACCAAAATGGCTTCCGGAGAAATAGATCCACAACCTCACAAATACTGACCATCCGTAGAATCCTTGAAGGCGTTCGGGCAAAAAACCTTCAGGTGACATTACTATTTGTCGACTTTACAAAGGCCTTCGATTCCATACACAGAGGGAAGATGGAGAAAATCCTACTAGCATACGGCCTACCAAAAGAAACTGTAGCAGCGATAATGATTCTCTACAGAAACACCAAAGTGTTCACCAGATGGAGACACGGAATACTTCGACATTGTTGGAGGAGTACTACAAGGAGACACACTAGCCCCGTACCTCTTTATCATCTGTCTAGACTACATGCTAAGGACTTCGATCGACAAAATCAGAGAAAATGGCTTCGAGCTGACTAAAAGAAGAAGCAAAAGGTACCCCGCAAAAACTATGACGGACGCCGACTACGCTGATGACTTGGCGTTACTGGTTAATACGCCTAATCAAGCAGAGACACTACTGCATAGTCTGAAACGAGCCGCAGCTGGCATTGGCCTCCATGTCAATGCATACAAAACTGAATATATGTGTTACAACCAAACGGGCAATATTGCCACACTAAACGGAGCCTCTCTGAAACTAGTAGACAAATTCACCTACCTAGGAAGTAGCGTCTCATCAACCGAAAAAGACATCGACTCACGACTAACGAAGGCATGGATGGCTATCGATAGGCTCTCGATCATATGGAAGTCGGACCTAACAGATAAAATGAAACGCAGTTTCTTCCAGGCAGTGGTTGTGTCGATACTGCTATATGGATGCACTACATGGACGCTAACAAAGCGGCTAGGGAGGAAACTAGACGGAAATTACACAAGAATGTTAAGAGCAGTATTGAACAAGTCCTGGCGACAACACCCCACGAGACACCAACTATACGGACACTTGCCCCCCATCACGAAAACTATACAAGTTAGACGAACCAGACACGCGGGACACTGCTGGAGAAGCAAGGACGAGCTCATAAGCGATGTGCTCCTGTGGACCCCCACATATGGATGTGCAAAAGCAGGACGACCAGCACGAATTACATACAGCAACTATGTGAGGACACAGGATGTAACCCTGAAGACCTGCCGGAGGCGATGAATGATAGGGAGAAGTGGCGAGAGAGGGTCAGGGATATCCGTGCTGGCGGTGCGACATGATGATGATGATGATATATATATATATACGAGATGCATACGATAAGTTTCCAGACTTTTTTCGTATGGGCATTTAAAATTGTGGGAGACTCTTAAAAATTCAGGATGTTATTGCTATACATCTTATAGATGACTGAACAATTTTTATGATTTCAGATTCAAATGAACAGCTTCAGCAGGAATTGGAATTCACCCTACTAAAGCCTGATTGTCACAGCAGGGGAATTTCAAAAATGCAATCTGACACTTTAGAAGAACGATATACAATAAAATTCTGTTTTAAACTTGGAAAAAATGCCACAGAAACGTATGGAATGCTTCAGACTGCTTTTCGAGCATCTTGCATAAATCAAGCATCAGTTTTTGATTGGCATAAGATATTCAAGGAAGGCAGAAAGTCTGTGAGGGATGATGAGAGGTGTGGGAGGAGTAAGGAAGTCAATACACCACAGTTGATTGGCCAAAGGGCTAGGGTTAGGGTTACTATTTTGAGGCTTTAAGGGAGTT
Source organism: Sepioteuthis lessoniana (assembly GCA_963585895.1). Classification (NCBI taxonomy): domain Eukaryota; kingdom Metazoa; phylum Mollusca; class Cephalopoda; order Myopsida; family Loliginidae; genus Sepioteuthis; species Sepioteuthis lessoniana. The sequence goes on from OY757915.1 coordinate 53,603,442, forward strand.
CAGGAAGAGCTTCGGTCGGAAGAGCCCAGCACTCTTCAAATCGGGTCAGTGGCATTTCCAGCAGGACAATACACCAGTCCACAACTCCATCCTTGTCACAGAGTATTTGACCAAGATGGGTATCAAGATAGGTCCTCACCCTCCCTATAGTCCAGTCCTTGCTCCCTGTGACTTTTGGTTATTCCCTAAGCTCAGAGGCTGTCGTTATGAGACAATTGAGGAGATAAAAGAGGCTGTGACAAAGGTCATTGACACGCTCACACAAGAGGACTTCCATGAGGCCTTGCAGAAGTTATTTTAACGGTACAACAAGTGCATTGCAGCCGGAGGAGATTACTTCGAAGGGGGACTAGAGTTTCATATGTGTACTATCAATAAAAGTGCCCATACGAAAAAAGTCTGGAAACTTATCGTATGCACCTCGTATATTGTGTAATCTGATGGAAACTCAGACTTGGTAAAGTAGTCATTATAAATTTATTTCGGCGGGGAATATTACTCTGCGTCTCGTCAGATGACTTTTTACATGCTTTTCTCGAAGTTGCAGAACAGCAAATGTGGAATTACAGTTCGTATTTAAAAAATAAAAATAAAAATAAAAATAAAAATCATTTAAATTCACAGTGGGCAGAGGGGGTCAAAATATTAGATGTTCGTAGCATTAAGAAACAGGTGTGGGGTTTCTCTGTAGCTCATCCCATCCTTATTTACGTATTTATCGGGTGGTCCCGTAGCAGGTGTGATCGAAGACTACTGTTGAACGAAAGAAATGAGCTCGTGTTTAAATGTAGACATAGAGGAAAATTCAAATTATCCTGACTGAGATCCACTGAAACACCGATCCCTATGTAATCGGGGAAATTTAAAGATAGATGATGATCCGATGAATTAGGATATTAATTCAAAAAATTAAAACCTTTGACTCTAAAGCAGTTAATTCCCCTTGACTATTTTTAGGGTCAATTAAAAGCACTTGATAGCTACGATAAAAATGTCTTTACCTTTATCTTATTTAACTATCTTGTTCCTAATTAAATTAAGAGGAATATCTAGGATAACAAAAGCTGAGATAATTAACAGATGTATTAGGAGTAAATGTAAAATATATATGGGGATAGTCATTCGTTCTACGATCGTAGATTGTTTAGAAAATCAGTATCCTTCAGCACTTCCCGGATCTGAGGTCCGACAAAGATGCCCTCTTTGAGCTTAGCAGCACTAAGACCTGGGAACACAGTAGACAAGTGTTGGAAGGCGGCACCATTTTTGTGCAACGCCTTCACGAAATTCTTCATCAAACCAAGCTTGACGTGAAGAGGAGGAAGAAGCACCTTATTCATGTCCACCAGAGGATTCTCCTTGAGGCTGTGTTCGCTAGGAACAAAAGTGCTTCTAGACCCCCTGTCTTTCTGCTCGTAATGCTGGGATACAGCTTGACTATCCCAGAGACAGAGAAAACAACAGTACTTTGTGAAGCCCGCTTGCATACCCATAAGAAGACCAATGGCCTTATTTGTTCCGATTCCTGAAATTGGTGATCCTTACATCTTCCTGGACTAGGTTCCACTGTTTAAGCCGAGAAGCCAAGAGCTCTGATTACTATTTTGACAGATACAAATCACGAGCAAGATCATTCAAGTCTTCTTGCGTGATCCAGTGTAGCTCATTGCCACTTGTTCCTGAATATGTAGACTCAATATCTTCCAAAGATATTGACTCGGCAGAATCCTCCCTTGAAGGCATTTCTTCATTTGATGAGGAAAGAAGATCCTTATTTACTGGAGGTGTGGGTACAGGAAGATCATCTGAATGAGGAACGGGTCTCATAGAAGATTGAAGGTTGGGATATTTGATCTTTTTCCTAGAAGATGCATTGAAACCAGTTATATTAAACAAAAATAACAATCATCTGCGTGGTTTCGCGGCTCTCTCCAAACGATCGGCACTGCAAAGTTGAAAGCCGCTTTCTCGCCATTAAACCATGCAGTTAGTCCATTGTAGCATTAAAAAGGATAGCATTTCTATTCTGTTAAGCTACATATCAAAGAAATTATGTACATTATTATCGCTTTGCGTGAAGGTTATCATCGTAGGAAAGGGAATCGGTGACCCAAATTTAAATCCTGGACAAGTCTGTTTGTATTTCACTTCGTAATAATGCCCTTAGAAAAAGCACAAAGAGAGAAAATCGAATAATAATAGATAGTGGAGCTAGAGTGTGTGGAGCCAAAGACTTGTCCTGATCACCAATTTTACAGTCAAAATAGTGAAAGTAGGTGGTTCTGAGGAGGGAAGTGATGGTTCGACGCTGTGCAACTGTTGTGAAGTCCCCACACACATAGCAGAAAGAATTGGCCTTGTCTCGATATTTTGACGCGCTTGAAGCCATTGGAGAATCTGAAAATATAACAAAGTGAAACTAAATGTGCATTTGAAAATGTAATACTAATATTTAGTAACCCAAAAGATGTGTAACGCGATGGTTGAGGGACATCAACCTCCTGCGCCGCCTGCGAGACAACCTCTTACAATGACGCTCAGAGTGTGGATTGAGACCTGCTGCCTTAACTGTCAAAATCCTTCTTGATATATATATAGCTCCACTATCTATTATTCGATTTTCTCTCAATATCATATTGTTATATAAGCTTCCCGGACAAGGGTATCATGTGACCCATAAGATCACTAAAAGTAACTTGCGGAAGTCATTCAACTTTATTTATATTCAGCATCGCCCATGAAAGAGTACAACCCTTACAATGTCCAATCCAAGGAACCAGTCTGTCTTACTATGTGACCAGATTGATAGCAGATAGATTTGTGCTTTTTCTAAGGGCATTATTTCGAAATGAAATACAAACAGACTTGTCCAGGATTTAAATTTGGGTCACCGATTCCCTTTCCTACGACGATAACCTTCACGCAAAGCGATAATAATGTACATAATTTCTTTGATATGTAGCTTAACAGAATAGAAATGCTATCCTTTTTAATGGTTTTGCAATCATGGCACTTCTAAACTTCTTTTATCAGTGAAGTGTGAATTACCCCAACTGTTCTTGGGAAACATAACAGAGTGCTTTCCTATTACCGTGTCGGCAGCTTAAATTCAGAATCTGTCATTCTCTTTGACTGGTTGCCTTCCACCACGGCTAAAAAGCCCAAACAGTCCTATAAATTTTGGTTGAGGTTGGAGTAAAAGTAGAAGTATACCTTCTAATGGGAAATATTGCGAAGTAAATGTAGTCTTAACTGAGATTAGAACACGGCTCGACAATTCCATTTCTGCATCGATATCTATTTCACTTAACACATCTTTACATTAACTTGATATTGAGGCAAAAATTGAAATATATTGTTTTATAGAAATATATTGTTTTATAGAAAATAAAAGCAATCTGTTTAATCATTTTCAGGTGATAACCAGCTATTATATTAGTTTTGACTTCAACTACAACTATTTCCTGACGTTGTTTAACTTTATGTCGTACAAAGGATAAAGTTCCCGGCGACACATGCGTTCCTTTTTGGCCTGAGGAGAAACCTGGTTATGCATAGCAGCTAAGTTGATGTGAGTTGAAGTCACTCTGGCAGCGAATCTTTTGATATTGTTTCTGATATGCTGTTCATCGATGTCGTAGAAATTTAGACCCAAGTGTTTCGTGATGAAAGAATTAATTAATCAAATAATGTGGGAAAGTGCTAGTTAAAATAATCAACAATGATTAATAATGTTTCATCAAAAATAGGGGGTAAAATGATTAGTTACCTTGATTCAATTTTCGCTGGTTTTAATTTTCATTTTGTTGTTTCTTATCACATTACAGATCGATAATTAAGAATTTGCTCCTCTCTAGATTCAGAATTTCCTTTTTTATCCTTGGTAGCCTGTCTAACATCATGTGACCCTTTAGATCACGAAATGTAACAAGCAAAAGTGATTCAAATTTAGTCATATAAATTATAGCCTATAGATAAGTACAAACCTAAAGAAAAAATGAAAATTAATTTTCTTTTAAATCTAAAATTTCAGGATTTTATAATTTCTTGTAATTTCTAGATAGTGTATCATTCGATTTGAATTATTACAAAATTATTCAGCATAACCAAAAATATGCATATGTAACAGTTTAAAAAGCACACTCCGTATATACATTTATATAACTTTATCTTTTTTCACTCTTGTAGAGTTTTGTAACAAATGATACTTAATAATAAAATTAACTTTTGATAAAAAAAATGTTAGGTGTGTACTTATTTATTTACTTGCTTCCTTATTTATTATCTGATTTTCTCTCAACGCTGTATTGTTTGTTTGCACTTAGTAGTCATAGACCTTATAGTTTAAAGTCTTTATTTATTAAGCTTTACTAATTCACAGTGCTTAATTTGTTTACAGTACCTGTGCTTACTAAGTGATCACCCATATAAGCACTAAACAGAAACAGCGCTATTTAACTACAATAATCTAGCGGGAACCTGTACTTTCACCGTGGCTTCATCGTGAGTTATAAATTAGTTTCAAGTTGTCCAATTTTCATACTACGACCGTTGAGTAAGCAACAACAAAAATAGAAATAAGGTTCCGAAGAGGTCCTAAATCTCATCTTAACTCCATGAGAAACGGTTTGATCGGGAGAGTGCCACGTTGGTAATGTTGACAAGTAAGACGGCATTCAAATTGAGTCTGATAGCTACATTCTTTATTAGATTTATGGGATGCAGTGTGCAAGCAAATTGTTCCAAACTGACTATTGTTTATATATATGTAATACTATATAAATCAATTGATCTCCATTTTGCAAAAAGTTATTTTAGTATAAAAATTCAACGATGGTTGGTTTCCCCGTTGAAAGAACTAAGGGATTCTAATAAGCATCTTCATATCAGTTATATCGAGAATTTTGGTGATTAAAAATTGATGTAGTGTGTGAACACCACAAAATTCTCATTGAGTTGCAAACTTGAGAGAAAATTACTTTATTCTCTGAATTAGAGTATTTCAAGTATCCTAGAAAAAATGGCACATTATCGTGAGATTTTTATTCAATATTGCTTTAATAAAAATCTCGCAATGATGAGCCATTTTCTGGGATGCTGTTACACACCCGTGCGTGCACTCGCACGTATATATATATATATATACAAAAAGAGAGAGAAAGAGAAAAAGGGAGACGTTTGCATAATCTATAGTTTGCACTGACACCTGCGTGTTTGTGTAGAAGAATAATAAACCTTACAAATAAGTAAACAAGAAATTCCACCTTGTTTCCTATAATCCGAAGAAAATTACCTAAACTCATCAACGCTGGACGCTAAACTCTTCATTCAATACCCACCCCACTCCGTGGAGCATCTTATCTGCTCTTTCACTCTGTAAAAAATTAAGGCTAGATCCACTTTCAGATGTGTATGCAGGTTACAAAATCAAAGAGACAAAAATTAAAAATAATTAGAGACAGATAGGCAACTTTCTCAAAGAAAAAAAAATCATCACAAGAACATAAAATGGTCACCATGGCTCATTTCTTCCGAATCTTATCTGACTGTTGTTGTATTAGAAGATTAGCATTGAACCAAAACTGGATATTTGCGAGGTTTAAGAAATTGAGGTACTGAGTAAAAGGTAGCTAATTTACTCTTAAATATCATTTATTGTCGTCATACACCTTTTTTGTCTCTATATCAGAGAGAGTCTGGCATTTGTCTGCTGCATAGCCTGATGCAAGTAGCAAGAGGCATTGATCTTTACATGAATAAAGATAAAACAGTGTTTATGTATTTTAAACGAGAAAGAGCCATCCCTATTTTAAGTAGAAACTCTCTGAAATTAGTTGACTATTACAAATACCTCGGTAGCAATATCTCATCTTCTGAAAGTGATGTCAATATAAAAATAGAAAAGGTATGAACTGCTATTGACAGGTTGTTGATCATATGAATATCTGATCTGTCCAATGAATAAGATAATACGGGATTTCTTGTAAGCTGTGGCTGTGTCAGTATGGATTCACCTTCTGGATTTTAACGAAACACTTGAAGAAAAAATCTAGATGGGAACTACACAAGAATGATACGTGCTGTTTTGAACAAATCCTGGAAGCAGTATCCAACAAAACAGCAGCTGTACGACCATTTACTCCATCTCACAAACTATCCAAGTTAGACGAACAAGACATGCTGAGCACTGCATAAGCAACTTTCTCTTTTGGACTCCTAAACATAAAAAAAGAAAGTAATTTTATCCTTGCCAGTTGTTTTACCGTTTAAGTTACGAAAGCTATTTAACGATGTCGCAGAAGCTCAACTCACAGCTACAACTCATCTCCAACTTCTCAGAACTATCGGCACAATATCTATTGTTATTGTTTTGTATCTATAGATTTATAGATATAGAACAGACACGCAGAATTGTCTTTTCATCGAAGGAAAAGCGCACGCTAGAGCGAGCGAGCGAGCGAGAGAGAGGGAGAGGAAGAGAGGGAGGGAGGGAGAGAGAGAGAGAGAGAGAGAGAAGGAAAGACGGAGAGAAATAGCCTCAGAAAATCTAAAAAAATTAGTGTCTAAAACGTGATGTCGCTTGATATTACTACACGTATATTAGCGAAGAAAAATAGCTGTCTGATTAATAAGTAATTCTCTCTCTCTCTCTCTCTCTCTCTCTCTCTCTCTCTCTCTCATAAGTGAATGATATGCTGGCAGTGCTGGCTTGTTCCGTCAACAAAATGATCAGTCCTGCTCCAGTTCGTTAATGAAGTAAGAACGAATTTGGAATTTCTTACGCTGCTTATCGGTAAAAGGAACGCTCGGCTTGATAAAAACGAATCCTTTCTTTGAATCACTCATCAAGACACAAAGACAAAGAGATCAAAACTTAGACGAACTAAACAGTGTCGAGATTTGAATAAAAATAGTGATTTTTAAGTATAGAGGCATTGTTGGAAAAAGCATCAAATGATTGTTATCCAAAGGCTAACTGAAAATATTCAATGATATTCTCACGCCTTTTAGAGCCGGAAGTACACTCCTAATGGTTCATGGCTGCATCCGCTGGTATATAAAAACATAGACATTTAAGCAATGTATAAACATGATGGTGTTAGATTATCTTCCCTTGCCTGGAGGATAAATATCAGAGCATTTAAAGAAGGCGTGAATATTAATTCCTTTCTTTCAGTGTGAAGTAAAAGAAAGATGTCAATTTGTATCGTGAATTAGAGGAATCTGTCTAGACACAATACACAATGTCACTTCATGTCACAATCAAATTAACCGAAGGGACATTAACAGGTTAGTAAATGGACAGATGTTCCTTTCTGTTACACCTTCGAATGCTTATCTTTCTTTTTCCCACCCTGTCAGTGGAGGTGAACAAAAATCATATTAGTTAAAGCATTTTACTGCATCCGGGAATGAATCTCCAGTTATAGAGTTGCCATTAATCCCAAGTCTACTCAGAAATGGAGTAGTAGTACCTGTTAGGATCCCGTCTAAATAGATCTGTCTAAAAATTAGTATAATATAGGAATGATTGAAACCATAAAACAGCAAATTATATGTATTAATAATAGTTATGTGAAGATATATATATATATATATATATATATATATATATATCATCATCATCATATCGCGCTGGTAGCACGGATATCCCTGACCCTCTCTCGCCACTCCTCCCTATCGTTCATCGCCCTAGGTAGGTCTTCAGGACAACATCCTGTATCCTCACATAGCTGCTGAGTGTACGTTCGAGCTGGTCGTCCTGCTTTTGCGCGGCCATGTTTATGGGGATCCATAAGAGTACATCTCTTATCAGTTCATCTCTGCTTCTCCAGCAGTGTCCTGCATGTCTGGTTCGTCTAACTTGAATAGTTTTCGTGATAGGTGGCAGGTGGCCGTACAGTTGGTGTCTTGTGGGGTGCTGCTGCCAGGACTTGTTCAGGATTGCACGCAGCATTCTTGTGTAATTGCCATCCAGTTTCTTCTCCAGCCGTTTTGTTAGCGTCCATGTAGTGCATCCATATAGCAGTATCGATGTGACCGCTGCCTGGAAGATATATATATATATCAACTTCAATCGCAAGCCGGAATTCTCCTAATAAAGTTTCACCTCAACGGATCATCAGGGAGTTTAGCACCGACAAACGACAAAGGAGAAAACACCATTTTTATATTTACCAAAAACCCACTCAGCTTAAAATTTACAAAACAAAAGAAGAAAAAAAAATGAAATAAAAATAAAGAAATATAAATTAAAAAATGCACAAAAACACTACTTTTACTATCTAGTTTATAAGTAAAAAAAAAACAAAAAAAAACCCTCAGGTGTAAATACGTAGAAACCTATCTCTAATTATAGAGTAGCCACCCCCTTTTGTGTTTACAACTGTTTAAAACCCCCGACCTTTGGTTTAGCATATCCCTACTTTTACAAGAAGCTATAACTAACTTCTCCTCATTGCAATGCAAGCAGTCCTTGTCACCAGTCCTATATTTACGGCATTTCTTTATCACTTCCCATTTCAGTATTGGATCTATTCCCTTTTTATCTTTGACCTCCCACACATAACTAGATAACGTGGTACTATGCCTATATTTCTCGTGGGAGAAATATAGGCATAGAACATATATATATATATAAGATATGAAGAAGTCCTGTTAGGTTTTTTCGTGTTTTTGATTTATATCAAAACCCATAACAGGATGGAAATAAATTTATAATACTAATGTGACCGGGTTTTTTTTTCTTAAAGAATATATATATATATATATATATATATATATATATATATATATATATATACACAATATTAAAAACCGGAATTGTGTATTCAAAAGCAATTTTACACGCCCTTCCTCTTTAATTACCCTCACGGACAATTGGAAGTAAACACTATTACTCGTACCAACTCTGCTGGCTGATGGTAAATTTTTTGTGTTTTTCTTCTCCTCCCTGCTCCTGGATTTTCCATTGGTAACCATCATCCCATGCTTACTATCTCTTGTACTATATATATATATATATATATATATATGCATGTATGTATGTATCTGTGTGTGTGTGTGTGTGTAAAATTCTGTTTATACATATATATTGAATATTTAGGATTTGTAAACACATTTTGTTGATAACATTTTTAAACGAGACCGAGTTCATTCTTTGAGACAATTAAATGGTTTCAAGTATTACTAAGTAACGCGAACAACTTAATTTAACATTTATTAATTTGCACAAGGTTAAATAGTTATACATATATCATTAGTAAGTGAATAGTATGTGGGTAATTCTGTTTTTAAATGAATTAAAACTAATTAGTTTGTGCACTAGTTTGCTACGGCTTCTACACAGCTAAAAAGTTTCAATTATTGCAATCGAACGCAAATATTATATATATACGAGGTGCATACGATAAGTTTCCAGACTTTTTTCGTATGGGTATTGGAAATTGTCATAGACTCTTGAAAATTCCGTATGGTACTGCTATACATCTTATGAGATAACTGACCGATCTTTATGATTTCAGGTTTAAATAAACAGCTACAGCAGGAATACACCCAACTAAAGCCTGATTGTCACAGCTGGTGAATTTCAATAATGCAACCTGACACTTTAAAAGAACGATATGCAATAAAATTCTGTTTTAAACTTGGAAAAAATGCCACGGAAACGTATGGAATGGTTCAGACTGCTTTTCGACCATCTTGCATGAATCGAGCATCAGTTTTTGAGGGGCATAAGCGATTCAATGAAGGCGGAGAGTCTGTGAGGGATGATGAGAGGTGTGGGAGGAGTAAGGAAGTCAATACACCACAGTTGATTTGCCAAAGGGTTTGGGTTAGGGTTACTATGTTGAGGTTTTAAGGGAGTTCAACAAGAGATTCGGTCGGAAGAGGCCAGCACTCTTCAAATCGGGTCAGTGGCATTTCCAACAGTGCAATGCTGCACCAGTCCACAACTCCATCCTTGTCACAGACTATTTGACCAAGATGGGCATCAACACAGTTCCTCACCCTCCCTATAGTCCAGACCTTGCTCCCTGTGACTTTTGGTTATTCCCTAAGCTCAGAGACTGTCGTTATGAGTTGTTAGAACGGTACAACAAGTGCATTGCAGCCAGAGGAGATTACTTTGAAGAGGACTTAAGTTTCATGTTTGTACTATCAATAAAAAGTCTGGAAACTTATCGTATGCACTCGTATATTAATCATTGTTTTGCATATTGCGAAGTGGTTTCAAATATTGCTATTTAACACTATTTTTTTCTAATCAACAGCATTCATTCTGCATACAACTAAACGGTTCCCATACTGATATCCAATGCCAATAATTCTATTTTGCATACAGGTTTAAAGTATTCCACACTAATAGTTTATTGACACAGAGTTGAATTGTTTCAAGTATTGCTATGTATCACTAACAATTCCATTAAATATCAGTCATTTGCTTACACACAGTTAAATGGTCAAACAGTTCTATTTTTTGCATTCAATTCAACACAAGTCACTTGTTTGCACACAGTTTAAATGGTTGAACAGTTCTATGTAACCAAAAATTGGGACCCTATCAGGTGCCACTCCTCAGGGTCAGAGTGGACCTGGGAGCAATGTTAACAAACGGTTGCTTTAAATTTCCCAAATCTCCAGGGCTGGACCCTCACCATTAGATTGTTTAGTGTCATAATCAGGACACTCGTTGGGGTGGCAGTCGGCATAATCTACAGCTACAGACAACTGGGCTGCTGTTTTTATCATTTTATCTTTAACTTATAGACTTATTGATACACAGGTTATTGTGAATTCTTATAATGTCTACATTACCTACACTTATTTCTCTTTTAGTGGCATTATACACATAAAAAGAAAGACATTCTGTTTATTTCTGAATATTATCTTCAGGCGTATTCCCTACAAAAAATTATTATCACTTGTGGTAGTTGTTGTAATAGTACTAGTTTTTAACCAACGTGTATTTGTCAATCTTGATTAGACTTTGATTACTTCTTCAATATTCTTTGTGTTGGAAATAAATCTCCCGATTCTAATTTTGGCTCGATTATAAAGGATTGAGCCAAGACAACTTCGAATTAAAATCTTCCCTGTTTTGTTGATATACATGCTCATGGGAAAGGCTTTGATAGTAAACCTCGTGAAGACACTGTTTTTAAATTCGTTCAGTAGAATATCAGTGGCGTAGAGAAGGGTGACTTGCCGAATGAATGAGACTTTCGAGGCGCTGATCCATAGTTTTCCAAAACCAATCCATCACACAGATATAGAAAAGTCGAACCTAAGTCACTTTCACAAATCCAGGAATAAGATTTTCCCGACTCCATCGTGCCTTTTTGTCCTCATTTGGTCCAGTCTGCCGCATTCACCCATCTTTTTCTTCAAAGAAACATTTGCCGTTTTTCCGTAGATTTTGCCTTTTATAATATTATTTACTCCATGAGAATTTTTCATATCAGTTTTAGCTGATGGTCTTTCACTGGAGTTTGAGTGACAGCAAGTTTCCTCAAGTCTCTCGGACTCTTCTTAGTATTCTGCCCGTTTTTAATAATGTAGTAGGTTGGATGGTCTCCACTCGTCCTCTTATTTCCAAGTCCTCCTGTCCCTTTAATAATCCTTTGATGACTGTACCAAAAGCACCAATCACGATTGGTATAACTGTCACCTTTATTGTCCATAGTTTTTTTCAATTCCATAGCAAGTTTCAATATTTATCCTTCTTTTCACTTTCTTTCAGCTTTATTCTGTGGTCAGCTGGTACAGCAAAGTTCACAATTTTGCAAGTTCTCTTTTTTCATTTTTTTTATTATTATAAGATCTGCTCTTCTAGCCGAGATTAGGTGATCTGTCTGTATGTTAAAGTCTCATAGGAGTTTATGTGATTCATTCGCCAGGACAAATGCCGGTTTGTGCATATACATTTGTTCGTATGGGAAAATGTAAATTTCTTGCAAATCTCCCAGTGGATCACCTTGCCCACTCAGTCGTGTCTAGTCTTATACTCCTGTGCTAATTTGCTGCTTTCGCTTTTTATGTGATTGATCGTTTCGTCTCTATCACCACATAACCTACATTTGCTATTTTGTTGCATCTTATCTATTCTCGCTTTGATATGATTGGTTCTAATGGTGTTGTTTTGTGCCGCTATTAGGGGAGATTCTGTTTCTCTCTTAAAGTTTCTTTTTCTTAGCCACATCCAGGTTTTCTCGTGTGTGATGTTTTTTTATTAGTCGTTTAAAACGCCCATAGAGTTGTTTTTCTTCCCATTTTTGTTTCCTAGTTATTGTCATTCTGTTAGTATTCGTGTTGTCAGTATCCTTTCTGATGTCTTAAATCACTCCTCCTTCGTGCTTTTCAATGTTGTCTTCGAGTCGTTGTATCGATGTGTCACTGCTGTCTTCATTGCTAGCAAGTCCTCTTCCTCCCTTCTTTCTTGATACATATAGTCTGTCAATATTATCTCTGAGATGTAATGCCTTATGCTCGGTCATTAGTTTTCTTGTTCTTGGATCCATTTGCTTAAGTTCTCTGGTCCACTTCAAAAAGGGTCCCGAATATCTAATGAGGGGTACAAGCCAAGTATCAATTCCTTTGATAAGGTTTCTGCTATGTACTTTTGTCTCAAGTAGCTTTCTGGTTCTCCTGAAATATTCTTTTTTGATTTTTTCTTTCATCTCCACTTGTTTGATGGTGTCAGCCTCCAAGATACCCAAATATTTGAACGTTTCCTTTTCTCCAAGCATTCTAATCTTGTCTTATTTGGCAGTTCCATCCCGTCCGTTAGGTGTCATTTGCTGCTTTTCATTACTGGTATGGCACATTTTCTTCTATGTCAAATTCCATTCCTATGTCCTGGCTGTATACTCTCACTGTGTGTACTAGAGTTTCCGGTTATTTTTCATTTTGCAAACGGTTTGATGTCACCCACGCACATTAGGTGATTGGTCTTTTCTTGCGATTTACTAAGTTTGTATCCAGCTGTGCATTTTCTGAGTATGTGGTTAAGTGGCACCATGGCAATTATGAATAGTAACGGTGATAGTGCATCTCCTTGAAATATACCTCTTTGAACCTTCGCTTCAGCTGAGCTTCTCTCTTCTGCTGTCAATTCCACTTTCCAGGTTTTCATGGTAGACAGGTTGTTTCTCTGGACAGGTTGTGGCTCTGTAGTGGTTTGGGGCGTTTCCATTGAGGGAGTCCTTCAGGATAAATGTGGTCCTTCCTTTAGTCATCCATTCGGGTACGTGTACTTCTTGCAGGCATCTGTTCATTTCTTGTGTTAATTTTCAGTTTTATTTTCAGTTTTTTACCATCCTTTACCAAGTCTTTACTTAAGACTTCAGGCGCTGCAAGGTAGTTATTATATCTATCCTATGTATTTATGATTTTGCTGCCTTTTTTAATGATATTTTTCATTCCCATCGACAGTCTCACCTAAAGTGATGAGCACTTCTACAAAGAGTATTTTTTGTATTTTATTTAGGCTGGGACTTCGAAGTATCTTGTTAATATGTTTACCAGTCCCTTTCTTGATTATAACTAGTGCTCCCACTAAATTCCACTGGATTGGTAGTATATTTAAGGTACCACATTTTATCCGTTTCTATTTCTATATTCTATTATATTCTTTGACAAATATTCTATTATCTGTTATTAATGCCATATCAATTAGACGGCATGTTTTTCTTTTATAGTCCTTAACCACTATATCGAGTCTATCGCCCTTTATTTGTTTGGATAGCAAAGTCCAACAGTTGCTCCTATGCTTCAGTTACTGGTTCTGGGTTGTGTTCATAGCATTTCTTCTCAATCTAATATTCTATAGTATTTACATACTTTCCAATGCATGTAAATCCTACTTTATCATGCCTTTCTTTGTGTTAGGATTGAGCAACCGGTCCTTAGTAGTGAATTGATTCATTTTTTTTTTCGTACCATCTTCATATTGGTTTTGATCCGTTTTTATAATGTTTGCCCGATAGATTCTTGTAAGCAGGCTGTGGTTCTGCGCTGCTATTATTAACCCCTCTATCTCCGTCTTTTCAGCCATAGATTACTTTTTATTATATCTATATCAGTATTTCTAATTTAGTAAATTTCTTTCTCTCTTCTCTTATTGAATATTTTTTCTTTTGCTTTTCGTTTACTACCGATAGCATCCACTCAGTTGTAGTGTCTAAGTATTCCTTTATTCCCACAGTAGTTGTTTTGTTGGTCAAGTCTTGAATAATCCTCTACCGTAATTTTCTCTCTTGACGTTGAAACATTCTATATCTGCTCTTAGGCGATTCATTCTGTATCACTTTTTAATTTCCTGACTTTATTATCCATCTTTTATTTCAGTTAACGTCCAGCTTATATTTAAACTGTAAGTCACTATTGGTATTGCCAGGGCGTTATTTGCAATTTCATTTTTGGATTCAATTCTATTCTTAATATGGCTCTTTTTCTCCTACAGGATTCTTTTTCATTTTTTCGTATTTCATAGTATGATTAATACCATTCGCTTCATTAATTCCTTGATATTTAGAGGTTTAATTGTGTTCTAATTCAGTAATTTCCGTGTTTATATCTTGAGTGTTATTTTTAAACTTTACTTGAGGGCTTTTCTTAAATGGGACTAATTATTATGATTAACAATTAAGCGTGTCATTTGTTGCTTTATTCACAGAAACTTTTTCCGGTCACCTTCGAATCCAGAGGTCGGAGTGCGCTCCCTATCTTATCTCCCCTGCTAATGCCAATCCTCTAGTTTCACGCCGTCTGCTTCCACTCCAAGACTTTTTTCCATAACAGTTAGGAAACGTGCCTCTTCTTAGGTCGACCATTTTCTAAATCATCATTCACCTTTCACGACTTTCTTATCTTCTTCGTGTATATTTTTTTCAAAGTTTGGTGCTAAGTCGGGTCTAGGTACTGGGGATGTTGATGATTGGTGAGAATGTATAAAAGAAATAAACAGAGGAAATGGAGACAACGGATAAAGAAAATTTGGCTTTTAATTTATTTATTTATTTCTCTTTCCTTTCTTCTTTCTTTCTCTTTTCCTTCAACTTTGGGAGAGTCCCCGTGGTGTAGTGGTTAGCATGCTAGACTACGACTTTGTAGTGAGTCCGAGCAATTACGTTCACTTTCTGACTAATACCCTACGGAAAGGTATGTACCCACTTATCTCCCAAGCTATGAGTTAAAATATACCACTACTGTTCTTCTTTAAGCATGGTTTGCCTTAGCTAACCCTCGAAAGTTCATACACCATTAAAAAAATCCAAATCAAACTGACTCCTCTCTTTCACTTCTTTTTTTTTATTTTTTGTCTCCTTTTTACGCTTCCTGTCTTTTTCTTTCTTTCTTTCTTTCTTTCTTTCTTTCGTTCTTTCTTTCTTGCTTCTCTTTCGTCTTTCTTTTTTGCTTCTTTTTCGTCTTTCTTTCGCTTCTCTTCTTTCCTTCTTTGTTTCGCTTCTGTTTATTCTTTCTCTTTGTTTGTTTCTTTTTTTATTCTCTCTTCTTTCTTTCTCTTCTTCTCCTTCCTTCCCCCAATCCGCATTTTGTTTCTTTTATCCGTCACATTTTTGCTTCTCTTTGTTTTACTTCCTTTTTACTTCTCTTTTGCTTTTTTTGTTTTGGTTTTTCTTTATATATTTTTTTGCTTAATTTTATCTTTTGCTCAGCGTTTCTTCCCTGTACTTCCATTTTTAAATTCTTTTTTCTTTAATTTCTTTCGTTCGCTTTTCATTATCTACTTTTTTCTCTCTTCCTTTTTTATTTCGCTTATATATTTTTTCACTTAAGCAACTTCTTTCTTTCTTTCTTGCGTTTTTTTTATTTTTCATTTTTTCCATTTTTTCGCTTTTTCTTTTCCTTGTCCTTATCTATTTCTTTTCAGTCCTCTCTTCTTTTTGTCTTTATTGTCTTCTCTTTTTCTTTATTTAAGTTTTCTATATATTTTGATTCCTTTTTTATTCTCAGTTGCTTCTATTCCTTTCTTTCTATTTTTTTTCCTTTTGCTTCATAATTTCTTTTCTTTTTCTTTCCTATTAATTTTGCCTTTCATTCTTTTTCCTTTTTTATTCATTTCTCTTCTGTTTGGTTTTTTTCTTTGTTGTTTTCTTTCGTTACTTTTGATAATTTTGTTTCTTTTACTCCAATTTCTTCAATTGCTTATCTACCATTCTTTCTTTCTTTCTTTCTTTCTTTCTTTCTTTCTTATTATTTTGCTTCTCTTTCATCCCTTGTTTATTTGTTTGTTTGTTTGTTTGTTTCGGTCTTTTAACTCCTGCCACAATTACTTTCCTCCTTACATCATCAATACCATCACGGCACCAAATCTGGAAACATTACCACTGCCTGTGAAAACCGATCCAGTTAGCGTTTCCTCACTCAGCTATACCGAGCATCATTATTACACTTGCCATAATCATTATTATGAGCCATCATAACAACTATTATCACTATCTTTCTGCTCATCATCATTACCATCATTATTCCACCACTACAAGAAGAAACCACCTTTGTTGTCTCATGTTTTCTTCTCTCTCTTTCTCTCTCTCTCTCTCTCTCTCTCTCTCTTTCTCTCTTCTTTGATGATGACCTGTCAGCAACAACAGACGCAAACGCATCAAAATTTAAATACGGATGTCCATAATAACCGTAATCACACAGCATATCTTCTTTATCTTGCTGAGTGGCCTTACAAAAACAAATGTCAGAGATAGAAATGAAGACGGAAGCATGGAAAGAAGGTCAGTGAGAGCTGCTGGTGGTAATATCGGTGTATAAATGGGGTTTTAGGAGATTTCTAACTCAACCAGATCTTAACGGAATCCACCATATTTATTAAACATCCTCGAAAATGTATGTGTATACTTGGTAAATGTGGCCTCATGTATAAACTAAAAAATGTTGTTCCTTTTTTAATTTCGATGCCAAACCCATCATTGTCGAACAATGGCGATTTTATTTAAACCCTTGCTGGACGAAAGAGAGTGGGTAAGGGACTATATATCTTTACCAAGGGTAGTAGTCTGAAAGTGAACGAAGTAAAACGACGGGAATTCGAACTCGCTTACTTCGCTGTCGCAATTCAGCAGGTAAGTGACAACGCCACAGGGACTCTCTGTACATCTAAAAAGCTGCATTAAATTAAGTTTTGACATACACAAGGAAATATATAACGCAAAGAAAGTGCTTGCGTATGAAATCCTCTTTTAATTTGACTTTACCGACGGTTTTCAATCCGGATTTGAGCTTTTAATATTGATATTGAGCATTTTATCAAGGGAAAACGACAAGTTGCTTTTTTCTTTTATAATTTACATTCTCTCTCTCTCTCTCTCTCTCTCTCTCTCTCTCTCTCTCTCTTTCTCTCTCTCTCTAGTATACATACGTACATACATATATGTATGTGTGTATATATATATATATATATGTATATATACATACATAAATAAACATATATACATATATATAATAATAATAACGAAATATGTATTAGTTTTTATATACATTTCATAGCATGAAAGCTTGTCTGCGACCACAAGTTCCATGACGTCAAATAAGCGACAATCATCAGGCTGAGAGCGAAAGATATTGAAGAAATCGAAAAAGTCGAAAAATATTGTCAAAATAACGTTAGAATTGTGTACAACTCTTTATGTGTGTGTGTGTGTATGTGTGTGTGTGTATTTGTATTGGTTATATTTGCGTATAATTGTGTGTGGACGTATAAGTGACATTCAGTATGTGTGTGTATGAAGATACATGCGCCGCGTGACAAAGTTGGAGTTGTCTCCTGGATATATGAGGCGCGATGTGTTGCCAAAGTCGCAACAGATTGACCGAATAGATTTTTTTTATATATTCGTCTTCGTATGCTTGTATGGTGGGGTGATGATTTTAACTAGGGAACTAAATATCTCCATCATTGCATTACGAAGAAAATGAAATTTTGATTTGTAAGCATAATAGACGAAGGAGTATGATGGGTCAGAATCACCATAAATATCATGGTGCATTACGGAGTATTATGCAATATTAGTATTTTATGCTGGAATATGATTTGTGTTAGATTGCAAAAATAATTTGTATGAATGTAGATGTTTCTTTTCATGTTTGTATTTGGATAGAATTTCTGATTTTTTGTTTTGTAGGGTGTTTTGTGATGGGTGGATGATAGCGGTTTCAAATCCTACCAAAGCCGGCCAGAGGTTTACTTGGTCAAAAACCTGGTGCAATAGACAACAAGTATGGAAGGCAGTAATTACTGGGGATACGGTTACAAGACTCAGCATCTCTATCCGAGGTCGCGGTAAAATCACCTGAAGAAGTCCAGAGGTGAAATTTGGCCGAAGCGTAGTGAAAGAAGAAACAACACAAAAACTACCAAGATGAGGACAAAAAGTCTGCAATAAATAAAAATTAATTCTCAGAACAATAATAGTAATAATAATAATTATGATGATGAATTAGCAATATATGTAATAATAGATACTTTAAATTATTAATAATAAAATTATTAGTAATTGATAATTATGATAGTATCAATGATTGTAACGGTAATTAAAATGACAGTATTCAGAATAAAAATATAAAGATAGGGACTAAATTTTTATTTTAAATGGAAATCAAATAAAACCTGTAAAAACATTTTCACTAAACAAGATAGGGTTGTTATTAGGTAATGATTCTTATCGCCACGTTTTCCTTAATAGAGAGATTTTTTCTCAAAATAAAATAAGTTAATTTATTGACAAGATTTTAGTTGCTGAGCGTTTTGTGAGTGGTGTCAAAAAATTTCGATGCAGAAGGATATAGGACACCAGACAATAATATTACATCTGTTTTTGACACAAACTTCAAATCCTTGCATTTTTGTTGCCCTGTCTTTTTTTAACAAGTTAGAATCCTTTGAAATAATATAAAAAAAACTTTTCTCTCCTTTGTGTGATAGCTATATGAAGAAGTTGTTTCTATTATTGAGTCGGTAGCTGAAATAAATTTGTAATAGCCAAACGATGGTTTGTCGAATCTTTTCAATATATGAAAATTTGCTTTTTAAGGAATTAATATATTAATCATCATACATTAACCACTCCTAGTGATATAGAAGAATCCTCATATATTCTCAATAGAATCATTCCCAATTCATCTTCTTTGGATATATATATATATATACTAAGCCTGGTAAAAATCATGGGCCTAAATTCAAATGAAAATTTATGGTAGAAATTTTAAAAAATAGTCCGTGTGGGCCTATCCACCAAACAAAATCTGTTAACGGCCATTTTCAAAAATTGGAATCACTTTGATGAAGAATATAGCTTTAAATTAGTGAAATCAATACCTGAAAAAAATTAGAATATCCTAAAAGCTCGAAGAAGGGCAACTAAGTTTAACGGGTTGTTCTCTCTCTCTCTCTCTCTCTCTCTCTCTCTCTCTCTCTCTCTGTGTCAATGAATTACTTTATTATTTCTGCGATATTGGGTTAAATAAATAATATCTTGCTCGGTATGGCTGGGAAAAATTATAACATTTATATAAATAATTTAATCTAGTTTGTTTGAGCTATATTGCAGGTAAGCAAAATTTTCAGCTATTAAAGAAAAATGTGTTGTGCTTTATCACTTCATTTACTGGTAAGTAAAATTACCTCCCTGAATAACCTATAAATGTGCTAATTCCACAAATTTTTTACGAGGGTAGTACATACATACATACATACATACATATATATATATATATATATATATATATATATATATATATATATATATTTATTTATTTAATTGTGTATGTTTGTGCATGTGTGTGTGTGTGTGTCTGAAAGAATGACATAGGTTTTAATTTAATTCACTTTCGCAGTGATAAACTACTTACGTTTGAGCGATGGTATAATAGCGAAATGGGTTCAAATCCTATTTTGCTTTCTTTTCTCAACTGGAAAGATTGAGACGGCACTCTTTCCTTTTTAAAAGAAATATGAGAGTCAATGAATGAACGAAAAATTCGCTCCTCGTGACATTCCCATGTCTGGGTCGTATCTTCAACACGATGTTCTCTTAAGTCGTTCTAAGCAACGTCATCGGCTCATGTTACCAAGTCAAGGTTGACTAAGTATATCATTCTTAAGCTGAGTAAAAATAATTGAGTTTATTGTTGGTCTTGAAACCAAAAGTATGGAATGGTAGTATGGTAATTATTCATGTTAATTTAACTTATATCTATAAATATATTCAACATCAGTATATGTCCGGGCTGGGATTCTTTAGAGTTTAATATGCTCGATACATTGGCTTTTGGAATATATTTGAAGATTACGATAATCACAATAGATTTATAATTATTAGCCTTTTGTGGGAGAATCAGAAATGGTCTCAGCTTGTCTAACACGGGTAGAGACATGTAAAGATTTTACAAATCATGGTAATTTTTTAGCGGAATTCAATTAGTTTGATTCACTTTTCCTTCCCACAAATTGCCATATCAAGATGAAAGAGTCATAGTTAGGAGGAAGGATATGGGTTCATAGCTGTCTCAATGGCATGATCACAAACTGAAATGTTAATAGGTTTTTCAGGATTTTAAATCAAGTTGCTGAGTCCATTCTTTAGATGGTAAACGTTACAACACGCGCTCCCATTTTACAAGTATTGGTAACTTTATATCTTTATTCTATTCCGAATAATGAGCGTCTACTATAATCACAACTTACTCAACTGCATACACACACAGACAACACATACATATATACATATATACATACTGATGGGAAGTAAAATTGCAAGTCTCAATAAGTAATTCAATTAACGCAAGATAAAAGTAAAGGTAATTTGGATAAAATGCAGTAAATGATCACATAAAGAGATCAATACCTACACAGGTTCAACAATTTATGAAAAGATGGATGGATGGATAGACTATTTGCGTTTACATTAATGTCTATAGCCAATGAAGTAATCTATTGTCTACACAAATGTATGCATAAAATGATAGTCATTTGCTAAACTTAGCTTAGTTTGACTCTCGGCTTGAGTATGGAGCACTCAATGAGAATCGAATTCAGTAATAATGGCCTCTCTATCTTTGGGAGAACAACCGATATATATATATATATATATAGTCTCCTCGAAGTTCATGGGTTTATGCAACAGAGGACTGCCCATTAGTTTCATGTCTTATAGACAATTGAGGAATACTTGAGACTTGTAGTGGATTGAAAAAAGTCCTCATATGGACGCACACACGCACGTGTGTATTCATGCATACACGCACAAACACACACGCATTCACATGCACACAAAATTCTAAAAAGCCCTTAACTTAAAAAAAAACCCGAATTTAACGTTTTGAAACCCTTACACAAAGGTATTCGCGCTTTACGTAACGGTAATATGAAATGGAATCACAGAGCTGAGCGGCCTTACAAAAACACGGCCGAGTTTAATACCTGGGCGAAGCTGTTTGAGTTTGATTTCGTGCAAATTCCCTTTGGACAGGAATGAATTCATGTTTCCTAGCCCCAGTTATGGGTAAATATTAGGAAGGATGAATTTTTTACCTTGCTTAGGAATCCAGCCAAGGAGAAGGAAAACCTGCTGTACTCTGCTTAAAAATGGCCTTCTATCACATTCTGCCTGTGACAGAGGGCTCCGATAAATTCAGTTTTCAAATGGAATAAAAAGAAATGAAACTACCCAGAAATAGTATATTTTAAAGTTCAACCACTTACTCTACCATTAACTAACTTTCATATCGAAAATAGTGAAACGTTCAAAATTTTCTTACTTTTAATCGACTGAACTTCCAACATTTATCTTCGAGAAGAAAATCAATTTGCATTGACATTTGAAATTACTAAATGTCTTCAATCGAATAATAAAGACAGTAAGGTAAAGTTCGAGTCTCATTCACATTTATAAAATAATTCTATTCACGTTTATGCTTCTATTCTTTGATTCACGATATATAAATAATGATATTTTCGGATATTTTGGGATTAATGTTACCAAATCGTGACAGTTTGATTGCATTTTTAAAATAGGGTATAGATTTACCGGTGAAAAATATATACATACCTAATATATTTTGTAAAGTGCCACCCGTGTATTCACCTATTGGAAAATTTATTTAATTCAACTTAAAATATTTATGTTAATTATTAACCAACGTAATTCTTACTTTTTTGTGAAGTTTTATGTGAACACATAGCTAAGCCAAATTCATATTACACATATTCAAGCACTTATACACATATATACATATACAGACCCAAATAAAAGCACAAATAAATTAATACTTAGCTTAGGTTCTTTGTTTGCTTTTCTTTCAAAGAATAGTTGTCTTCGAAGATTCATTACTTTTCTGGTGTGTAACGTTAGTTATTTGAAGCGACGTTATTCCATGTCGAAAGGTTTTTGTTGACTGTGACGTTGTTTGTCATACGTGTCTTTTTAAACAACGTCTGCTTATTTATAGTTATAAAATTAATATTTACACAAAGACAGCTTTTTATTTTAAACCAATAAAAAAACGTCATTTTAATTATTCTTAAAAATTAATACTAGTGAAAAGTTATATTTATTTTATTTATTTATTTAAATTTTGTAATTTTGTTTTATATTGCCAAATTATATTGAAGGAATTTTTTTTCTAACATACTCCCCCATAAAGATTGCATTTTATTGCAATTCAACTGCAGTAATTTATTTTGGGCAATTATTCATTTACTGTATTGCACCAAAATTTATTTACTTATTTTATTGCAACGACATTTATTGATTCTATTTATTTTTTTTGCAACAACATTTATTTATTTTATTGCAACAACATTTATTTATTTATTTTATTTTTAAAGATAATCAATTTTTTCCTTCATCATTTGATGGAATTTTGCTGTGGTTTTGCGTTTAGGTCTAACCAAGATGTTAGTTTCGGGTTGAACAAGAACCTTGTTTGTGCTACTACTATCAATATTATTTACAGTTGGACGTGTTCTATCCTCAGACCTTTTATTAGAACCATCCTCGACATCCACCCGGAAGATACTATTTGAGAATCATTTTGGGGACAGGATATTTCCATTGGGTATAGATTGGAAATTGTGTGATACTCTATTGCTCCATTACCTTGCTTAAGTTTGACGACTCTTATTTTATTGTCAAACCCTATTATATTTTCCAAGACCTTGCCCAACATCCAGAAAGGTCTAGATTTATTCATGGATTTGATTAATACTATATCCCCTACTTTTATTCTATTTTCCCATTTATTTTGGTAAATGTTCTGGTCATGTTATCTTAGACTTAATAAATAATTTTCATAACATAAGGTTTTAAAATTTGTTATTAATTCCTCCTGCTTTTATTCAATAAGTTTGGATCAGGTTGCTCTTGCCATACATCTTCCTCTTCAGATCTTAACATTAAAGAGGAATTTCCATGTATCCTTAAAAATGAGTTTGGTGTTATAAATTCAAGATTTGTAGAGCTTGATCTATAAATTAAAGGTCTAGAATTTATAGCTAATTTAATAATGGATAAAGTTGTTAAAAGTTCAAAATAACTAAGTCTAGATCTTCCTGTGGTCTTAAATAAATAATTTTTAAGAACTCTTATTAATCTTTCTCAAACAGAGCTAACCCAAGCAGAATATAAAGGAATTCTGATGTGTCTTATATCTAACCTTTCCAATTCGTCCTGAAACTCCTTGCTTGTAAAGAATTTTCAAGAATACTACCTCCTTTATAAAAGTTTTAGCATTATCGCTATACAATATTTGAGGTAAGGAGTACATATTACAAAACCTTTGAAAGGCTAACACAAAATTTCGAGTTGACATATCAGGTAACAATTCAAAGTGGACTGCTCTTATATTTAGACAAGTAAAAATCAAAACAAACATTTTAACTGTACTTCACTTACTTCATCATTGACCCAAAAATGACCCGTGTAGTTTACTCCAACATGATTAAAAGGTTTTACTGAAGTCATTTGATGTTTAGACATATCCACTACTTTAGGATATTTATAAGCCAATGCATTATACTTTTTGCAGATTATGCAATTATTTATTTCTACTTTTACAGCAATTAAACCTCTGGGAATCCACACGCCTTGCTCACGCAAATAATTTAATGTTGTACCTGTTCCGATAGGCTGCACTTTACCATGACAATGTTTAATAAATAAGGTGGTAAATTTATTTCCCTTGAGTAATAACACAGGATTATATACATCATAGTTAAAATATAAACATTTACTTATCCTTCCTTTGGATCTCAAAATTCCATTGGAGTCTAGGAATAAATTTAAATTAGAGACCAAAGTAGGGATATTTGCATTACTTTTGTCTTGTAATTTTAAAAAGCTAATTTCCTTTGAGAAATTTTCTGTTTGAGCTATCTTTATCCAATACATTTTGGCCTTTTGTAATGAATTACCATTAATTGTTTTTACAAAAAGGTTCAAATAACATACTTGTTACTTTCAATAATTTATCATAATTAGAATATTTATTAATATCTAGAATTCCAGTATTTACTTTAACTATTTGATTCAAGTTAACATTTACTTTACTCTTATGAACAGGGGATGAACTCATTAAAGGATATTTAGGCTAATCTTTAAATTTATTTGTAAGCCAACTTGGATCTTTTAACCACAAATTTCTAATTCGTAAATATTTATCATAAGATATTCCTCTGGTTAACAGGTCAGCTGGATTTTGATTAGTATGCACATATTTAAACATTATTGGCATTTTAAATTCATCGTCAAGAGCCTTAATTAACCCATTTACTTCAGATATTCTATTTTTCACAAATTTGGGTTTTACTTTCCTTTCCTTTGTGATTAACCAATGTAAAACTACCTGAACATCTACACAAACATTAATAAATTGAAATTGAATATTTTTATAGGTTTCAATTAATGTTGGAAGACATTTTAATGTCAATATTACTCCCATTAGCTCCAAAGTTGGTACACTATGTTCATTTATTTTCCTTAAAGAAGCCAATTTAGATTTAGCAAATAAAAATGAACTTACTTTTTCATTTGTGTATGCACACATTGCAAAACCATAAACTTCTGTAGAGCTGTCACAGAATATATGTAAACCATAGGATTCATTGTCATTAATTGCAATTCTTGGAAAAGACAACTCAGTCAACATTTCAAAATCTTTACTTATTACTTTCATCTCATCACTTATTTCTTAAGGCATTTTTTGATCCCGATTTATATTTAATTTCCAAATTTTTCTCATTAATACCCTACCTCTTATTGTGACTGGCAAAGTACAGTTCAGAGGATCATATACTTTTGGAATTTGTGATAGCACTTGACGTTTTGTATTTGCTTTATCCAACGAAAAAAGTGCTTAGCTTAAACTATCTTTCTTAATATTATATCTATATGCCAATACTTTTTCATCTGGACAGTTATGTTCGACTTTCGGCTTTCATTAGATTTCTTAATTCATCTGAATTGGAGTTCCATGACCTCAATATGAAGCCACCTTCCAGCATTCTTTGAAATTATATTGGAAAATTTATTTAATCCAACTTAAAATATTTATGTTAATTATTAACCAACGTAATTCTTACTTTTTTGTGTGATGTTTTATGAGAAAAGTGAACACATAGCTAAGTCAAATTCATATTGCACATATTCAAGCACTTATACACATATATACATATATATACCCAAATAAAAGCACAAATAAATTAATACTTAGCTTAGGTTCTTTGTTTGCTTTTCTTTCAAAGAATAGTTTTCTTCGAAGATTCATTACTTTTCAGGTGTATAACGTTGGTTATTTGAAGCGACGTCATTCCATGTCGAAAGGTTTTTGTTGACTGTGACGTTGTTTGTCATACGTGTCTTTTTAAACAACGTCTGCTTATTTATAGTTATAAAATTAATATTTACACAAAGACAGCTTTTTATTTTCAACCAATAAAAAACGTCCTTTTAATTATTCTTAAAAATTAATTCTTGCGAAAATTTATATCTATTTTATTTATTTATTTAAATTTTGTAATTTTGTTTAATATTGCCAAATTATATTGAAGGAATATTTTTTTCTAACACACCATCTATGAGGTCCTGTAACCTCAAATATATATATATATATATATATATATATATATATATATATATATATATATATATATATATATATGTATATATTGTAAGCCTTCGTTGAGTTGATATATATATATATATATCAGCTCTTTCACATATAATAATGTCGTCAAATATATATATATATATATATATATAATTTCTTTTATGGTTTGCATTAGCCTACTTTTGGAATACATTTTTCAGTAGAATCAAACAAAATTCTAACTTATAATCTACACAAAAATCGGCACCTGTTCTTGCTGATGATTAATTGAACTTTCAGTTCGCAGAACTTTTCCTGCAAAAAAAAAACAAAACACATATGTCACGTGACACTAGTGATTATTTGTCACTTCCCTTATTGTTCTGTAGAGGCCTTGTGCCCGCTTAACCCCGAGATTTGTCAGTTTTATGCGAACACAGACGCCGGAAAATTGTACCGTTTGTTTTTATAGTCATACTCTAGAGAAAGATTAGAAAAATTTTTTTTCTCTGTATCATTATTATTTACTCATTAGATTTTTTCACATCAGCGTTAGCTGATGGTCTTTCACTGGAGTTTGAGTGACGGAAGGTCTCCTCAAGTCTCCAGGACTCTTCTCAGTATTCTGGCCGTTCTCAATAATACTGTCGTTTGAATGGTATCCACTCGTCCGCCAACTTCCAAGTCCCCCATTCCCTTTAGTAATCCTTTAGTTACTGTACCAAAAGCACCAATCACAATTGGTGGTGGTATTATTATTATTATTATTATTATTATTATTATTATTATTATTATTATTATTATTATTCCATGTATGTATTTTCGTATAATTTTTATTTTCCTTTTTTTTTCTTTTTTTTTTTTTTTTGCTCATGATAATGTGTATTATCAACTCTGAATAATTTTTTTCGAATTAAAAAAATAAGATATATAAAAATATTAGAACCAATAAATATGTGACTCGAATAGAGTCAAAGCAGAAAATATGCGAAAAGTGATTAGTAGTAACAAAATGTTTTTAAAGGAAATCACAAATAAAATGCAACGAGAAAGGAGGCATTTTGGGAAATTAAACTGACACACTTCACGAATAGTCTAGAGTTATCAAAATGCAAATTGATTTATTACCATAAATGGATCTACATTAAATAAGAAGCATGGTGATTTATACAGCGTGTATGTACGCCTTATTTTATTATTTATTCCTTTTTTAATTTGTATTTTTATTTATCCGATTTTATTTCTTATGTTTTTTAGTCATCCATATTTTTATCTAAATTTAACATGGAAAGTGGATATAATGTAAACTGAAAATGATTCATCAATTCTTTACATTGTCATAGTCATAAAACAATGTGACTCAATTAGGTGAAAAATGAGATTTACGAAAGGGTTCAAAAACCCTTATGTAGTACATTTTTGCCGTGATTGGTACCTGTGTTTTGATGAGTCATCCATCTTGTAGAAGATCGCTCTAATGTAAAAGCAGCAGTATCAATGATATTCAAAATGAGATCTGATTCTTTTTGGATTCAAATTAATGAGGCTTAGTGAGTAAAAGTAATTCTGTATGTTGTTTTTCCTAGCTATAAAAAGCTTCAGGCACAAGTATTGCTTTAATCATCTTAGGATTGTTACAAAATGATATCATGCAATGGCCGTACTCGGATTCGAAGAAGCATCCATCGTGTTTTAGAAAATCTCTACCAGCATACATCAATATCCCAACGTGAAGAAAGAACAAGTACTATAAGCTTGTGTACTAGACTAAATAAATTTAGTAAATAAACACAATATCTCAAAGTAAAGCATCATTAACTGAAAAGAGAAAAATTCCAAATGAGCAATCAACCCTGTCGATAATGCCGGGAATATGCTAACTGAATCCCCAAAGCAGAGGATTAAGAGCCTTCCTACAAAAAGAAAAAATGTACTAAATATGACACTGAATTCTATCTGGTTTTAAGAGTCTTGTTCTGGAGTGTCGGTGAGTCACCCCTCGTTTTCCTGACTCACAGGTCTATTTGGAGGTAGGTATCATCTATTGGTAAAGTAGATTTGTTTGAGATAATGAAGTATTTACCTGTTTAAAATTATTGTGAATATATCTTTGTATCGTATATCATATGAGAATATAACTGTTTAACTGACTTCGGCATTGAATAACCCAACAAGAGTTGATATGCCGTAAAACCAACTAACCAACTCAACAAATTCTCCTAAATAAAAGAGCAGAACAAGTATCAAAATGCAGAAACGAAAATAAGTTTTACTACGCTACTTTACACCCAATCGTGACTCAAATGATTAAAAACAACTTTATAACTATTTAGAAAATTCTACAAATATTAAAATTGTTTCGTTTAGATGGACATATGAAAAATATTAGAAAATTGAATTGACAACAGATATTGAAAAAGAGACTTTTTTTTAGAAAAATCCAAAGAGTTTTTTTTATATTTGCCTAATAGCTTCGATGTGTCTGTAATCGAAATCCTGATCTCTTATCCGACATAGATAAGTAAATACGTATAAATGTGAATAATATACAGCATGTGCCAGTTCAAAGGTGAAGAAGTAGTTTATACTTGAATTTATTTAAAGTCGATGGCTATCATATTGTAATATTTACACAATTCATCGACCTCATTCGTTCTGATATTTCAAATTCAAATTGCCTATCATTTAAAACAATGATTGTAAAATTAACTTCTTTGGATTACTCTTCTAAATAAACTATGAGATATTGCTTGAATTTTAAAAGATAAACCCAAATTATCGTAAAAGTGTAATTCTATCTCTATAAGTACACGGTGGCTGAAATGGTAGGTTGTTTGTTTTTAATGGTATTTAGTCTCTGTTTATCCCATAAGTAAATGTCAAGATTTAAAATATTGATATTTATGGCTGGCAAAATCTACTCACTGGAAAATAGTGTTACACAGTCTTCTTTTCTGAACTTAGTGAGTACATTCATGTACAAGTCGAAATTTATGGTATTCACATCGCTGTGGTATTCATATCTATCTCAGTCTGCTCATATCAATCAATTTAGCTTGCTGTTTTCTTGATGCTGCTGTTCTATTAAATAATTAGTAGTCATCTCAATCTGCAAAGTAAATGCGATGCCATTATTTATTCTTACTGTGTACTTAAGAAAACATGCACGAGTAGATAATAATAAATGTAAACATCTATCTTTATGTATACGATCCACTTATAAAATGACTGAAAGAGATACACATGTATTAAAATATACGTGAGCAGATAAAAATACGCATGTAAGAAAGGGCCAAGAATAGTCGCTTGATTTCTATTTTTTGTTTATTTATCTATTTATTTATTAATTTATCATACATTTTTACTTAATATTGTAATCTCTGTGTTTATCTACAAAGACAGTCAGTAGGAATGTCATGCAACTCAGCAATGGCTTCAGGGGACCGCTTTTAAATCTTTTACTCTGACTCCATAATAAGCCACCATCTATCTTTTCGACTCCAATTTCACAAATCTGACCTTTTGGACAAAGGACAGTAACTTGTAGATTCCTTTGCGAGAATTTTAATCCAATTCGTCAGCTGGAATAAATCGTAACCCACTCCTCTTTGAAAAATCAGTTGGGTGTATGACAGAATAGCAGTCGGTGAATGGGAAACTGGAAGAGATAGGGATGCGTCTCTTTTGTCGTTTGGTTTTTATTTTCAGACTGACTTAGTATAATAAAAGTGCTCGTCGCAATGCGAAAATTTCATCTAGTCACGTCCTCTTCTGATAAGAGACACAGGATTCAACGAGAAAATCGAAGATATTTGGATATATTTTCATAAGCTAATTAGTTTGAAACAAGGTCAATAAAATAAAAAATATGAGGTACACGGTGAGAATCAAATTCACGGACAATGCTCTGCTGCCTATCTTGATAGCCAACACACAACGTAAGTCGCCCAAAAAACTTACCATTGGCAGCAAATATGGGACTTTTAGTGAGGATCAAACTAACACCTCAGTCGTAACTGATTCTCGAAAAGAGCTTTTTAAGTATTACACTTCAGCAAAGGGAAAAACTAAACATAGATTTGATTTGGTACAAATCTGCAAGTATGAAACATCTTGAGAGGATCGAATTGACAGCAGAATAGTAACTGAATTACGAGACTAACTTGCTTAGTATTAAACCACAAGGTGTGCGTTTTAGGTTAGTAGGGATCAAGAACAAGAATAGTTTGTCAAAATGGATCTTCAAAAGTAGTCGCAAGTAGAAGAAGGAGAAGTGAAAGCATAATAATTTTCAGAAGCATTGATTTGAAAGTTTTTGGCTCAGAAACAGACAAAATAGATGATTAGCATGTCAGGTTTGGTTTGGTTAGATTTGATTTGACTTGGTTAACGACAAATCAACTTTTTATGTGGTTTTTTTTTTTTTGTTGTTTACTGGTTAAATTTGGTTTATTTGTAGTTATTTGATCGGAATCATGACCACATTTCAAATGTTCCATTGCATTTCTTTAATTTCACTTTAATTTCAGTTTAATTGTCAATAATGATTTATTTTCACTCAGCTATATGATTTTCTTATCTAATACAAATAATTTGCACACAGTTGAAGAGTGTTAAGTGTCCCTATTAAACAAAAATAGTTTATACACAATTCTTTCAAGTAACTTTTTCTATTCAATGGTTATCATTTGTTTGCACACAGTTTTGTAGTTTCAAGTACTCCTATCCAATATCAATAATTTTCAAACAAAGCAAATTGATCTATATATGGGACTTCAATCGGTACTCTCACTCCGGATCAGAGTGAACCTGAGAGTAATGGCATTAAACAGGTACTCCATATTTCCTAGAGCTCCCAAACTGAAGCCTCACAACCAGATGCAGTTTAGTTTCATACACAGAACAGTTTTTTAGGGTTTGGGTCCTACTACTTTGTAGAGGATGCAGCCTACCTATTCTAAGTCATGCCAACAAAGCAACTGTGTCAGAATCCCATGTTCATATCTTTTAAAATCAAACAACATTGAAAAAATAACGTTGAGGATAAAACCAATGTTTTCACGGGATAATTCATTAAACATTCTAATGCTTACATATAAATCAATACATAATACATAACAAACATACATATATACTGACATGGGTGCGTGAGTGTCTGTGTATATGTATGTGCAGCAGTTATTTCTAATGCAACTTTGATTAAAAAGAACAAAGAAGGGAGAATGTATTAATTTAGAAAGGTTTTTCTTATTTATAAAAATGGGAATGTAAATCCTGATCGAATAAATACAGAAATCGTCTGAAAATTTGGGGTTTCGGCCGCTTTCAGCTGTGTCTCAAGTCATTTTCAAGAATGGAACAATTTGTTATTATAGGATTTCATCATCATCTTCACGTCACGCTACCAGCGCGGATCTCCCCCAACTCTCTCCCGCCACCCATCTCTATCGTCCATCGCTCCCGGTAGGTCTTCAAGGCTACATCCAGTATCGGTACACAGTTGCTCGTCTATGTGAAGGGGTCCATAGGAGTATGTCGCTTATGAGTTCGTCCTTACTTACAGTGTCCCGCATGTCTAGTTCGTTTAACTTGGGTAGTTTTCGTGATGGGTGGTGGGTGACCAAACAGTTGCTGCAGGGTGCTGCCTCCAGGACTTGTTCAATATTGCTCGCAGCGTTCTTGTGTAATTACCGTCAAGCTTTTTCTCCATATGTTTAGTTAGCGTCTAGGTAGTGCATCCATGGAGCAATATCGACACGACCGCTGCTTGGAAGAAACTACGTTTTATTTTATCGGTCAGGTCTGACTTTCATATGATCTATAGTCAATCAATAGCTGTCCATACCTTTGCTAGTCGCGTGTCGATATCTTTCTCGGTTGATGAGACACTGCTTCCGCGGTAGGTGAACTTGTCAACTAGTTTCAAAGAACTGCCATTTAGTGTGGAGATGTGGCCTCTTTGATTAAAGCACATGTATTCCGTTTTGTCTGCGTTGATATGGAGGCCTATGCCTGCAGCTGCTCGTGCCAGACCATGTAGCAGGGTTTCGGCTTAGGCGGGTGCGTTTGCCAGAAGCACTATGTCATCGACGTAGTCTGCGTCCGAAATTATTTGTACGGGGTACCTTCTGCTTCTTTCCTTTGTCCGCTTAAAACCGTTGTCTTTCGTTTTATCAATAGACGTTCTAAGCACGTAGTCTAGACAGATGATAAATAGGTATGAGGCTAATGAGTCTCCTTGCAGTACTCTTGCTACGATGACGAAGTAGTCTGTGTCTCCATTCGGGGAGCGGACTTTTTCTTTAGTGTTTTTATATAGTATCATTATGGCTGTGACGGTTTTTTTGGGTAGGCCGTTGGCGAGTAGTATATGCTCTATCTTCCCTCTGTGTTCAGAGTCAAAGAACTTGGAGAAGTCAAGAAATAATACTGATATCTCTAGGTTCTTTGCACGTACACCTAGAATTCGACGGATAGTCAAAATTTCTGATATCGTTGATCGATTGCTCCGAAAGCCATTTTGGTTCTTCCAAAGTATCTTCTCAATTTTAGGTTCTCTGTAGTTGCGTAGTAGAGCATTGTAGATCTTGGCCGCTATGAATGAAAGGGTTATACCTCGGTAGTTCTTGGCTAATCTGAGGTCGCATCCCTTTGTCCATCTATTTATTGTGTTTTGATTATATACGTTATTACAGTGTCAGAGCAGTATGTCGTCGAATTCCCTGGTCTTCCATTTAATTTACATTGTCTCAAGTCATTTGAAGAATAGTGTGAATTGACTTTTTAATTTTACATTTTTCTTTTTGTACAATTTTAATGAAGTCAGTGTTGACTGTTGACATCGTGTAACACTCACAATTTAAATAATTTTACAATGAGCATTTAACTTTTTCTCATGAAATAGAATAACATATATATATATATATATATATATATATTACTCCTTGTGAGTTTTTCATACCAGGGGTAACTGATGGTCTTTCATTGGAATCTGAGTGACAGTATGTCTCCTCAAGTCTCCTGGACTTTTCTCAGTATTCTTGCTGATTTTATCAATGTTGTCCTCTGATTTCTAAATCTTCCAGCCTCTTTACCCGATGTTTGGGGATTGTTCCGAGCACACCAATTACAAGTGGTATCACCATCACATAGTTGTATTATTATTGTTGTTGCTTTCATTTTTGTTTTATTATTTATTATCATAATCATTAGATGATGACAATACCAAAAATAATTTTAAAATACAAATAGAAGTCATTATACTCTAATAGTGTAAACTTTTTCGAATTTGTTAAATTTGGTCTTAAAAGTTACGCTCTGAACTTAATTGTAAATACGAGCACTTGGAAAATTCGCTTGATCTTTTGAAGATTATAAGGAGCATTTAGTTTAATCTTTATTTACTGTTAACTATCTTTGATTACTCTAATAAGATCATGTTTGCTTAACTCGTGAAATCTTTCAAGATTCTCAACTGATATATATATATATATATATATATATATATATATATATATATATATATATATATACTGGCAGCTTACCAATATTCTTAAAACGCATAGTTCATAATGAATACATAATTCTTGCTCTGATGTACGATAAATAGGAAAATGAACAATACCACTTTAAAAGAATACAAGAAAATAAACTGAGGATAGCATGAAGAGCAATGTAATTTGATCAAAGCTTTTATCTATGAAACCTGAATTAACATGTCTCACTGCCTGCAGCTAATATAGAATATGGGATCTGAAGTCTAACAACCATAAAAGCATTTATTTGCTTCTGCAAAAGTGACCATTGTAAATAATCACTGGCCAAAGCATATTAAACTGAACAAAAGGTCTATTTGAAAATCCGATTCGATGAATATATATCAATAATTGTGAACATTTTTTGTCTACCTTCTACAAACACTCAAGCAATTTAAAACAGAACTGCCGAATTTTGTATGCATACTTATTGCATCCAGATGATTGCCCGAGAATATACAGTCAATTCAATTTGATGCCTACTTTATATAAAAATGAGAAGTAAAAAATATCAAGATGTTTACATTGGTGTTATTTCTAAGGTTCTCTTCTCAGTCTTCTATTACTGTAATCAATATAAGGCACATTTGAACCGTCTTGATCCCATAAGAAAAAATAGGAAAACATTTTTATAAATAGATTTTTTAACCGACAGATGATTAACCTGAGCCAATTTGTCAGTTTTGAAAAATATTGATTTTCATGATCATAGAATTTGAAGACTGCGGCCTCTGTAGAGGGGTAAGACCATTTTCAAATAGGATTATCCTGGGTATTACACTAAAATAGATCTGTTGTTGAGTCTTCGTTTACGGGGTCACCCTTTCCTTGTCATTACTCTCAGGTCCACTCTGACCCGAACAACTTGCTACCATACAAACTATGTATAAATCATTGTATGAAGAATAGTTACTTGAAGCAATAATTGTTTAAGAAAGATTATCATTAGTTGCTGGAAACTATATAATTGTGCAAACAAATGATTATTATTAAATAAAAACTCTTACTTGAAACCATGTAATTGTTTATGAATTCGTGTTTGATAAATTACTTAAAACCATACAACTATGGGTATATTATACATATTAAACGAGAATATTTGATATCCTATAACTGTGTACAAACAAATAACTGTCGAGAAATGCACTGGAACATTGAAACTGTTGTAATAATTATTGTCACATTTAGCAATGAATCAAGTTTTAGCATTATATATCCCGCAAAGAGTTGATATGCTGTTAAGCTTAGCCGAGTTTGTTGTTTTGTGAATAAACACCCTAATAGATTTCTCTAAATTGTTTAAACATATAATTTTAGAAACAAATGTCTGATTAAGGTTATGAATATGAGTATGGATAGATGGTAGGATAGAAAGGAGTAATGACATATAATATTTTTACCCAGGGACACACATCACTGTTACTTCGCCTTTGGGGTAAATATTCAAGAATAAAAAAAAAAAAAACCTGCCCCAAATTTTCTTATCAACTGATTTTTACAGGGTTCAGCTCCTAAACAGTCCCGTCGTTGTGTCGACAAAACCTGCAGCCTGATCTTCGGTTGCTCACATTGGCTGCTTTATCGCCTACAGATTCTCTTGACAATAAATGATGCCAGTGTTCACAGTGGGAAAAGACAACTAGATTCAAATGTAACATGTTAAACTTTGTGTTTTTACCTCTTAAGTGCTGCCCTCCACCAATGACGATAGCGATTATGGTGGGTGTAGTAGCGTCCATAAAAATGCTTCGTGTGGGGTAGATAGGGCTGAGAGAAAAAAAGGTTGGGTTCACAAAAAGTTAATTTCCTGAGTACAAAGATATTAAAGAATATTTATCTGTTATTCTCAGGTTTTAATTAGCCAGGTCACCAGCCAGTGCCCGGATAATCATTCCCAATTTTTTCCTGTTTGTAATTATATATATATGCACACACACACACACACACACACACACACACACACACACACACACACACACACATATCTATATATATATATATATATATATAGAGAGAGAGAGAGAGAGCCAACACAACTGTCCATACTATCTTCCTTTGAATCGGGACTGCACGACCTCAACTACCGCTTCACCAGCCAAATACAAATTGGTTTCAATAGAACATTAGCAAATGTGTTAAAAGAAAAATCAATTTTCACCATTCTTTAAATGGCTTAAGACAATAAAATTCAAGTTTGTTTAAATCCTATAAAAACATATTGTTGCATTCTTGAAAATGCCGACACAAAATCCCCGAATTTTTGGACATTTTCTATATTCATTCGATCCGGATTGAAGTTCCTTTTCTACCAGCAAGAAAAAACTTTTTATATTTTTCATTTTTAATCAAATGCGCACCACACACACACACACACACACACACACACATATATATATATATATATATATATATAAATAGATAAAATGAAAATAAGGAAAGTTGCATAAAAACGTGCTCAGTGCTATTACGGCAGAGTGAGTCTAAGATATGAAAATTCAATTCCTAAAAGCTTCATGTTGATCCTAAAATCGTCAAATGGAAAGAAGAGAAAAGTGGCTCGTCAACTCTATTTATGGTATGGGAATTTTTTCACGTTAAATGACGTTTGTGCTCGTAACACACACACACACACACACACACACACACACACACACAAAGAAAAGTTATTTATTGATCTTTATGATCTGAACAGTCCAAAATGGTAAAATACATCTTGAAATTAACTGGTAAATGATGCAGAAGTATATTATATTTACATATCTGAAATGCCTATCTACGACCGGCAAAAGGTTAAAACTTCGTCGTCGATTAGAATATTATATGGAGTAGTCACAAACGGCAATTGTTGATATCTACATAATATGGTTTCGAAACTAATCGATTTAGCCATTTTTAAAGAATTTTGTTTAGATTGTTTATCCCATTTATTATCGTTTATTGTTAAAGAACTCTCCCAGGGATTCGCAAAAATGTTAGTACAGTAAAAAAATAAAAATTAAAATAAAAAATAAAAAATAAAACAGGTTTCTTAGCAGTCATTCTAATTGAAGCAGCTGGTGTAATATTAACATTTTTCAATCTGTTTATTCTTTGGAAATACTTGGTCCAATACAAGAAAGTTGTTATGAGAAAGATGCAAAAAATATGGATGAACTAATAAGAAGAACTTGAGACATAAAACTATAATTACTCAGATTAGATGTTTGTAAAAAAATATGGGATCCGATGAAATACATCCTAGAATACAGAAATACTTATTAAATAAAAATTTCATCAATGCTATAAGTAAATTGCTGGAGAAATGTACAGAATATGAAATGGTTTCAGATGAAAACAACAATTGTAATGCCATTGCATGAAAAGGTTTAATACATTCAAGAAGTAATTACCGCCTAGTCTCTCTAATATATATTTTGTGGAAAGTTTACGAAAAATTGATTTGAAATCGCATATTAAATTCTATAGGGGAAGATATAAATTTAAATCAACATGATTTTGTCAAGGGTAAGTCAACATTATCTAATATTTTGGGAAGTGTTGATATTATAAATTAATATTTGACGGAAGGAGAAATATTATTATCATTTACTAGTGAAATAAAAACTTAGGTATTTCTCTAGAAATAGTAAGATATTTTTTGACAGATAGAACTATGAAAACAAAAATTAGTTACAGTTCTTCTGAAACACAGAATACAACCTCCGGTGCTCCTCAGGGTTCAGCACTGATATCTTTGTTGTTTTTGATATTCAGAAACGACTTGCCTAATGATATAAAATCAGAAATAAAACTATTTGGTGATAATGTTGAACAATTTATTAGAAATAAACAACACAAATGGTCAAAATAAACTGTCATATAAGGGAGATATTTGGAAAA
Organism: Sepioteuthis lessoniana; assembly: GCA_963585895.1. Taxonomy (NCBI): domain Eukaryota; kingdom Metazoa; phylum Mollusca; class Cephalopoda; order Myopsida; family Loliginidae; genus Sepioteuthis; species Sepioteuthis lessoniana. The sequence continues at coordinate 53,640,971 of OY757915.1, forward strand.
ATGTGAAGAACCACAGATGAATATAAATTAAGCAGCAAGGAAATCCAAAACGAAATTTTATTTTCAGAGAGACAAATGTTGTTTTAAAGATTAAAAAAACAACAACAACCTCAAAAGACCTCATTTAGAATATTTTACTCAGGCCTAGTCACCGGTGCCAAGACATGAAAACTGGAGTGTAATATTGAGATTGGAAGGCCTACAAAGAATTATGACAAAGATTATAAAAAGAGCTATAAGGAGAGACTAGAGAAATTACGATTAACTACTTAAATGAGAGATGATCTAATTGAAACTTTCAAAATAATGGAATTTCGATTCATGGTAGACATTTTTTCGATGCTTCTCCTCGAACTGGAAATTTACTGTCAAGGCACATTTCAAAAAGTAAATTGGATTTTTAGTATTAGGTAGGAATACTTGATACCATATAACTCTTCAATTCATCGAACGGAAATGGGTAATATCTAACAGGCTTTTCCCTCGAAAACAGACTACGCTTCCTTAATACTAAATTCCAAAAAATGGAGGGAAAACTATGAGCGAGTGATGCTAACGTACAGATAAACTGCATACTCAACATGAAGTGGATAACTAGCACTTTGAACTGTGAAGTATACTCCTCTTTTGAAGGAGTATCATCCGATCACAGAATAGTCTTGGCAAAAATACGCCTGAGTCTACGCAGAAATAAGAAACAAACAGTCAAAACCACTCGTTACGACTGGTCCTAACTCATCAATAAAGATATTAAGAAAATAAATATATGTTAACTCCGAATGACGAATATTAAAAATTAGTCATTACCCACATAGAAGCAGCAGCGAAGTGCATACACACCAAACCAAGAACTAAATGTAGAGTTCCATGGGAGTCACTAGTTGTTCGGAAAAACGAGATAAGATGGAAATAGCATCCTTCCTTTATAAAAGGATCCCTAAAATTGCCAACGAGCAGAAACTTAAGAAAGCCCAGAGAGAATTAACACATTCCAAGAAGAACAAGAATACATTCAAGGTCAGATCAATAAAACAAAAAGCTCGGTAGAAGATAGAGAATCATGAATAGCACGGCAGATAGTAAAAGAAGGAAACAGAAGGAAGAGCAAATCAAAAGCAAAACTAAACGCTGTAAGCCACTTCTTCAATTTTGCAACGCCATATATAAACAAAATACAATAGTGAGATGGATAAAAGGCTCCATCCTCTCCTTTCCTAAGAGCGGTGATCGCGAAATCACAGTGACAAAACTACAGTGACAAAACTCTTACTTCTATAGCTGTTAAGTCATATCATGCTCAGCTTCTCAGCTGTATCCCACCTGAAGTTAGAATGATTTTCGGACAAATCGATCCACATTACAGATTCCGACTATCCGTCGATGCATCATGCAAAATTCTTGGGATAATACTATTGTTTGTAGATTTTCCCAACGCATTATATTCCATACACAGAAGAAAGATGGAGCAAATACTTCGTACTTATGGTGTCCTCAAAGAAACTGTTACAGTCATAATGATGCTTTATAGAAATATCAAAGAAATATCAAAGAAATATCAAAGACTTGAACTTCTTCGGCATTGTTGCTGGAATTTTGCCAGGAGATGCATAATCATCTTATTTGTTTATAATCTGCCAAGAATACGTATTTCGAACGTCAATAGATCTAATAAAAGAAGATGGCTTTAGGCTAAAAAAGGCCAGAAGAAAACGATATCCTACAGAATCTATAACAAGCGCAGATTATGAAGATGATCTAACACTTCTTACAAATACAACTATTCAAGTTGAATCCTAGGTGCATAGCCTGTGATAGGTAGCAGGAGGAATTGGCCTCCACGTGAACGCAAATAAAACAGATTAGATGAGTTTGAAACGAGAAGGAGCTATATTCACCCTCAGTGCCAAGCATCTGAAATTAGTGGACATTTTTAGGTGGCTCGACAGTAGTGTCTCATCAACAGAAATTGATATTAATTTACGCCTCGTGAAAGCGTGGACTGCTATCGATAGGCAGCCGATCATATGGAAGTCTGAACTATCCGTTAAAATTAAACGAGATTTCTTCCTAACTATGGCTGTGACATTTCTACTGCATGGATGCACCAGATAGGCACTAATAAAACTCAGAGGGAAAAAGCTAGATGGGATCTGCACTAGAATGCTTCGAGTAATGTTGAACAAATCCTGGGAAGCAACACGCATGAAACAACCGCAGTACGGCTAATACCTCAATCTCAAAATCCATTCAGATCAAATGAACCAGACATCTGGTACACTATTGGGAAAACAATTACGAACTCATAAGTGAAATTTTTCTATGGACCCCAGAACACTAGATCTGGTAGTATTGGCCTACTAACAAGAACTTATTTACATCAGCTCTGTGGTGATGCAAGATGTAGTTTAGAAAACCTGTCGGGAGCGATGGATGATAGGGACGGGTAGAGAGAAAGAGAGAGAGAGAGAGAGAGAGAAGGAGGGAGAGAGAGAGAGAGAGAGAGAGAGAGAGAGAGAGAGTCAGGGATTTCTTTGACTCTCTTTCCCCATCCGTGCAGTCAGCACGACTTGATGATAATGAAAAGCTCGTGTAAATCATTATTTGCAAATAGAGTTATATATATTTTGGAAAGATTGTCTAATCGATCAAATGCATCAAATGCGTAAAAAACATTAATTTGGATGGTTTCACAAAAAATTTAAAGGAAAATATTTTTGTGAATTATCGGATGAATTACTTTGAATTTGATTTATGTATAAATATTATTTTTATAGTGTATATGTTCCATGTAGAGAATTTTTTAGGTTTGATGTGAGAAGATAGTAAAAACCGGAGATGCCCAAGGTGGCATTACAAACAAATAAGCAAACAAATAATAATGATAATGATAATAATAATAATCATAATAATATCCCTTCAGAAGACAGACGGAAAAAATAGCTGGAAAGAATGGGAAGGAAAGGCCAGAGGACTACAATATTATCTGTAATAATTTCGAGAGAAAATGAAAAGGTAAATACAAACTTTGTATTTCTCTTGCTCAAATATAGAAAAAATTGCTAGTGTTAATAAAGAGGTGGGGAAAGCATAAGATAGGAACAGTTAAGATAGAACAGATATTCTTTGTCAAGTAACTAAACTTTTAATCGAAACCACCTAATGGTAACAGGAAGACAGATTCTTATGTAACAGAGCCAAAATCATAACACAAGAATGTCACTAAATAGCCAAGCGTGTAAAGTACAAAATATCAGTTATAGGCTAAAATAAAAGACAGACTAAAAATGAAAAAGAGTTCACTTTAGACTTTTCTTAACTTAAAATTTAAGAAATCCACGACAAAATTTTCTTTTTGTGACCCGCTTAAGAGTTTTCTGTTTAAGGGTACTTGGTCACATCTTTGACCGGTACAGAGATAATAAACAACCCCTGGTTCTGGTATAGCCACAATATACTACCCATGAAAAAAACGCAAAACAAAACATAATTTAACGTTGGACCCAGACAACAGGTTTATGTGTCGGGATCGGCATGCACTCCCTTGATAACCAACATGGGGGATCCTCTCGGCATCCTGTGAATGTTGGCTGTTTTTTTCTGGTACACAAACGAGGAACTAAGCAACCACTCATATCAGAGACACCAACAGAAAAAATGGAGAAGAGAAGACCACGAGTTAGCACCTTAATGGAATGTTTGAAGCAACCCTACAAAAAGAAGGTATAAAAAAGAATGATATAAATCTAGGAAGAATGCGCTAGATATAAGACAAGTTAAAGACTGGCTGACCAAGCTAGGACGATAATAAAGAAAAGTTAGTTTTCTGATCTTGAGATATTAGAAATACATCAACAAATTAATAGGGAATCATGTCAACAAGACCCTAATACAATAATCGAAATGCTAAATACAGAAAAACAAGAACTTTTATCCGAATTGAAACACACAGTTATAACAATTGAAACACCATACACCAAAACAACACAGAACAAACGTTAACACAAGAATAAGAAATGAATATAAAGATTATAAACAGAATGATGTCTGAAAAGAAGACCACATTAACCTTTCTAAGGAACCAAGACTGGAATACAGTCGAGGCAAAAACTGAAAAAAAAAACCAAAAACAAATTATTAATACATATCTCAACAAACAAGATAACAAAATTAATCGAACTAATCTATGCCTGAGAGAAATTAGTCTATGGTAAAATCAGTATTCCTCTCAAGAACACGAACAGAAATGGAAAATTAGACTGGAAATAGAAATAAGAAATCTTCGATAACAGGCAAAAATGCTAAGACAAAGAAAAAAACGCTGGAATATGTTGGTACGAGAAGAGAAGAGTAACACGATTAAAACTACATAAAGAAGAACAAAGAAACAACCAGAAACAACTTGAACAACGCAGGGATCAACAGAACAACAATAACTTGAAAACAAGAGGAGAATTGCAATTCTATGAATATTTCAAGCGTCAAAAAAGCAAAACCTCACACGAAAAGATTTGGACATCACTATAAAAGGGAAACCTAAAGAGAGAAACTAAAATCTCTTCTAATAGCACAAAACAAAGCCATAAGGACAAACTACGTTCAAGCAAAAATTGATTAGACGCAGCAAAATAGCAAGTGTAGTTATGTAGTAATAGAGACGAAACGGTCAACCACATAATAAGCGAAAGCAGCAAATTTTCACAAAAGACTAACAACGACTTGGTGATCCACACGGAATTGTGCAAGAAATTGATTGGTGTGGTTTCTTTGTTTAATGGCATATCAACCTTTATAGGTTATTTAACGCCAAAGCTATTCACCTAGAAGAACAGTAGTGGTACTATTTAACCCATAGCTGGGAGTATAAGGGGGTTCATACCTTTCCCAAGGGTATTTGCCCGAAAGTGAACGTAATAGAGCGACTGGAGTACGAACTCGCTTACTACGATTCCGCAGTCCATCGCTTTAACCATTACACCACGTGGACACCCGCGCAATAAATTGAAATTTAATTAGAACAATCCGTTCTGGAGAATGAGACGCACAAACCTCTCAAAGATTTTGAGATACAAACCAATCACCTAATCACGTCCAGACGATCAGACCTAGCAATAGTCAAAAAAAAAAAAAAAGAAAGAAAAGAAAAGAGAACGCGCCGAATAGTGGATTTTGCCGTCTCGGTAGACCACAGTAAAATTAAAAGAAAGCGAAAAAAGAAATAAATATCTAGACCTGGCTAGAGAACTATTGAACATAAAAGTGACGCTTAGAACAATCCCAAAAGGAATGGTGAAGGAACTACAAGACTTAGGGAGTAGAAGAAAAATAGAGATCAACCAGACATTTTAAGACCGGACAGAATACTGAGAAGAGTCATGGAGACTGTTACACAAATTTCAGGGTGAAACCAACCGCTAACGCTGGTGTGAAAATCTCTTAAAAGAGTAAAATAATAATACGGTAGCAGTCCTGTCATCCGGGTTTAGAATATTTCAAAGGAGTAAAACTTCCTCACACAAATGTGGTATCCTGGATATTTCAGTAAGCTACATCAGGTGGTGAGGCTCCATTTCTGGAAAATTAGGAAGAGTGAAGTAGTCTTTATACTATTATTTCCAAGTCTACTCTGACATGGAGTGTTAGTACTGATTAAGATCTCATTCATGGGCTAAATATATCTGTTTGAAGATTATTTTATAAAATAGGAAATATTGATACCATATGACTATGTGAAAATTCTTTATATTAAGAACACTTACTTGAGTACAAGGAGATTAAAGAATATTTATCTGTTATTTTCTAGATTATTACTATTAGCTTCTTGAAATCAAAGTATTAGAGTTAAATAGGTCGACGTGAAACCATTTAACTATAAGGAAAAAATATATTATTAGATAGGAAAAGTTATTTTGAATTTCATATGTATGAATTATTATGAATTATTATTATTAGTATGAATGTATTAGATAGGACAACGTTATATGATAATACTGTATGCTGATTATTTGTATTAAATTGGAATTACTGTACAAACAAATGATTATTATCATACTCAAATAGATTTATGGTTTAAAAAATGATTGTAATGGAATGTTAAAAATATCAATAGTTATGTTTGAAATTTAAAAAAAAAATACAAATCGATCAAATTTTGACATTAAATAAAAGGAATTGATATG